>JBCAUI010025677.1:0-21597 GCA_038406195.1 Haplosyllis anthogorgicola | reverse complement strand
ATGATGAAATAGAGTATTGAACTATGAGGCAATACGGCATCAATCTGGCATAATAATCCAGTCTGTTTGCAGCAGCAGGGCAAGTTCTAGAACCTCTGCCTTGCATTCCGTTGGTATGTTATGTTACAGCATAGTAATAGCAAAGTAATATTAAGTAAGCAATACTGCTATAAATATATATAATAATTGAACATTGTATTATCTAATATTTGATCAGTCATTTTTTGATATCAAAGGCTAGAGGTTAAAATGTATTATATGTAAAATTGTAACAGCAATTGTAAGGTAACACGTCCTCTAAACATTGTCTAAAATTCTAATGGTGCATGTTTTAATTTGTAAACCAACACATAGTCATATATCTTACATGACTGTAACTGTAAATACTGTATCAAAGGAATTTAAAGGCAATACATGTATACTGGGGCTATATTTATAGTATAGTGTAAAACTTAACAATGATTATATAGTCGGATGCCGTAAAATCATATAACAACAACCTGTTCTATATATTCATAACAAAATACCGCTATGTTGTGTGAAAATTTTGTTTACTACGTTCAATTCTTTACTATCCTTATATATAACTTACTCATTAAATTTTAAACTAAACTAGTGCATTAGGCACTGAAACTGATCAGCCGGCACAATCTTAAGATTTTTTCAGTGCCCATTCTAAGGTGTAAGCAAAGAACGTAAAATTACGTTAATAAGAAAATTTGTTCTGAAACTATATCCTAACACAAGACTATTGTACCGTAGAACGAATAAATATACATATATATATATCTCGCTGGTCGGATACCTGTCTGGTCAAACTACTTAGGGTCTGGCTGTTTAACTACATGTTACCTCGGAGTGAGGTCAAGGGAAACATATGTTTCTTAGTGTTTGTTATCGCCAGCCCACTTAGTTAATGTAAATGCAAATACAGACATTTCAACAGAAGAAAAGTTTCTCCAACTCCCGAACTGTTGTTCGTGTTGTTCTTAAATTTAGTTCTTTTGAGTGAATATTCTCTGATTCAAGAATTTATTGTATATATTACGAAAAATTATTCAACTGAGACATTCTGATATTCAGACCATGAGATTGCTATTAAAACAACAATTTAATTGAATGAGCTCAGCATGAAATTCAATTTTTGTAGGGCACTAAAGTTTTAATAGTAAATTCATGGTCTATGAAGTTAAAGACATATAACATCCTATTGGTTCTTTACCCAGAAAGGTAAAAGATCTGTTGTGGTGAGTGTTAATTTAGAGATATTAGATATGACAGAAGGCTGTTCTATTTCTCTTGTTGCAATAAATAAAATAATCTCTGCAATAACAATTTATTTACGAAACTCTCTGTTTTGTTTGTGTTTTTGTGTCGGACTTTTGAGGAGTAACAAGAGCAGGTGGTGGTCAATGACTTGTGTACACTACTCTGATAATCCTTGGCTGTTGTTCAGGTTATTGCCACAGACAATTGGCTTTACAAGTCTATCAAGGTGAACAAGGAAAACAAACAAGATTATTTACTGAACAAGAGCTTGTTTACGCGGAAGGGAACCAACAATATGACGCCAGTGATGGACATGGAATGGGAGAGAAGAAAAGCAAGAGATCATGGCAAGAAATTAATCTGAACAAATCATGAAATTGCTGTTAATTGAAAACGCACAAAACAAAAAGATGAAACGAAATAATTCCACACCGTGCTTTTGAAATGCTTTTGTTCCCCCGAAACTAATAGCAACTTCACGATTTGATTAATTAAGTTTTAGGTGTTATATAGTCTATACCAAATTATACAGATGGAAAAGTACTTCCTTCTGACATCAACAGAAATCAAAACTGCGCGTCATGAATTTCTATTGTTCCTAAAATGAGTGTGAAAAGAAGATATCTCAGGAAACCATTCGATCGAGGAAACAGTTGAAATGCTGACTTCATTATGCATTTAAATCGTGTCCAATATTTTTTTATAATATAAATTTAAGTACCGAAATGCATAGCATCAAACAGAGGAAAAAAGTGTCATTCTGTCGGATCATACACAGTTAAAATGTTATTTTAATTTTAATTGTCTGTCGAATGACAGAGTATGTGGTCGTCCGACTAAAAAACTTGCAAAAATAGAAACTAAGACAAAACAAAATAGACAATAACCATCAAAATAGAAACCAAGACAAAACGAAAATTTCAATTTCAATTTCCACTCCATGATGTTGTTTTCTTTAGATACCATTGCTATGACATTCGACAGACTAGTACATATAGTTGCACAACTACTTTTTTCATTTGTGTTAATCGTCCGTTTACCATAGTCGATCATAGTAACTAACCTATGAGAATTTCCAATTTTTGCTTTAATGAAGGTTTTAATTTTACTTTCTTTGTAATATAACGAAAGAGGCATTCTGGTTGAAATAATACATGCCTTTTACATATATACGGTATACAGTAGAACCTGCTTTTTACGACACCAGCTTTGAGCGACGACCTGCCTTTTACGACACTTTTTAGTTTCGCAAAGCATGTTCTACTGTATTTGATAAAAGCTTTGTGAATGTTGTCAATTTGCGGTCGTTTGGCATAATTGATTTCAAGGTTTCAGTGGCATTCTTGCAATTTAATAGAAATTCAAATGGTATCGTCAAAAGGTTATTCATGTGTTTTCAGGAGATACATCCGAGATGGTAAAGACCAGAAGGAAAGCAAGTTTGACGGTTTCAAAGCAGGAATTATTAGTGATGGCCTACGAGAAGCTCTTGGTATGTTTTGCGTATTTAAAAAATGTATGAGTGAATAAGCAATTGTAAGCAATAAATTGTTCCGAAAGTTACGACCATCTTCAGAACGTATGTTTTTTTTATTAAGTGTGAAGTTGAATTCTTTTAGGATTGAGGGAGAACCAGTTGCCGCCATACATTTATCAGATGAGATTATTAGGTTATCCACCAGGGCATATGATGGATGCTGAAATAGACGGGTCTGGTATTTCAATGTTTGATAAACATGGCAAAGGTATGTAATTAATGCATGTTTTTAAACGTCTGTCAAAAGTTAAATTGCTATGTTAATGTTGCTTTGATCAATAATAACTGGAATTTTGGTTATTAGTTATCATGAAAGTAAATTTACTCATTAGAGGTGAGCATCGATATTGAAGAAGAAGAAGAAGAGGACGGTGAAGTAGATCCGAGGGATTCTAGTATAGACTCTAAGCCTGGTACGTACACATATTTACTTTGAAAAAGAAAAGCGGCAGAACTTCTCTTAAGAGGGGTAGCTAAAATTTAAAAAGAGAAAACTACTAAAAGAGAAAAACTGAAGTGTCCACAAGACATCTCAACTTGATTTTGTCAGTAGTACCAGACTGACAAACTATTCATAAAAGAGTCGCTTTCACATTTTAGGTAAATACGACACAAGTAAACTAATACGATATCCAGGCTTTAATGTTGAAGTTCCCGAAGGTGTAGCAGATGTAAGTAAAAAAAATTATTATTAAAGTTCTTTATTTTCGATGTATAAATAAAAGAACATGGAATGTAGATGAAAATAATTACATGGCACTTCTTCACAAAATAAAGGAAAATATTCTACAGTTTAATCTAGGTAATGAAACAGGTTTTGTGCAGATGTTTAATAATAGCTTGTGCAAATAAGGAGGACTCGCTAAATCATCCTGCTACATATCCTGTTCCCAATGCCTTGAATTTTAAGGCAACTGGCCCGTATTAATAATTTACTACCTACATAATTGTTAACAACAGTAACCTGTTGAAATCTTTAATGGAATGATTAATATTACAATATCGTCGCACTGTATCGGTTAAACCTTTCAGTGCACGAGGAATCTTGGATGGCACTAGTTGTTCTTATTGTCATATGTCCACTCCATCAACAGCTTGTCTTCATAGAACACAACAATTTTATCTGCCATCATTTTCACAGGCAGTGCTATAATCTGCTTAAAGTTTTGTCCGTTGGACAAGTCCTCATAGAGTCTTTGATTTTTATCCCTCTTACTGCTGTCAGTGGAGTCATCAGTCATTGTAGATGTTGACGTTGACGTTGATGTTGTCGACGAAACCATGTCTTCCTCTTGATGCACGTTTAAGATGTGTAACGATCTCGCTTGTTTACTCTCGAAACTAACAGGGCAGTGTGGACATTTATGTGTTTGTTTAATCTGCAATGAAATGATTGCAATGCACAAATTATAGTTTTATAGGTATACACGCATGAACTTGGCTACGTTGTGTATCTTATTTGTCGTTAAGCTGCTGGTATCATTAAACTGTAGCCCATGCTATTAACAGCGTGGTAATGTCATTTGTTATGCGTGCACTTAGAGCACAATGCTTTCACCAAGAATTTACAGAAAGTTTTAGAAATGAAACTTCAACCTGGCCTGGATGTGTTCGTTTCATGTGACTTCTGAGCCCAGTTGGTTGTGTGAATCGCTTGTCGCACACAGTACACCGGTGAAGCTTTTCGCCTGCGTGAAGGTACATGTGTTCTTGAAGATGTGCATGTCTGGGGAACCTCTTGTAACATACCTTGCATTGGAAGGGTTTCTCGCCTGCAGTGAGATTATAAGCCTGATGTAACCCTCTCATTTAAAACTTTAGCATATACCGTATTCCCTCTAATTATGGCACCCCCTCTTTTTCAAGACCAAAATGATTTAAATTTTCATTGCTGTAATCTAAAAGTAAGAGTATTTCTTCTGATTTAGTGTCATAGGAGGATATTTTCTGTAATGTTATTCATTACATTACGTTTTATCAGTTGGAAAATACACAAAATTAGATGTTTGCAACAATCAAAATTACGATTTTGGTATTTTTAATTAAGGCACCCGCTTATATAATAATATATATAATAATAATATAATAACCCGGTGCTATAATTAGAGGGAATACGGTATTTGTTATTGTAAAGGCTGATTTAATTGATTAATAGCTTAAAGTTAAAACTTGAAACGCAGCTACACAACTCATTCGTTTTAGTACGTTTTGATTTTTTTGCTTCCATCCTCCTTTGCACAAAAAGAGTCGCAATGTTAATTTACAATATGTATAAAATGTTCATCAAGGTTTTGTGTCCAAGATGTTGGGATTTATTTTCACAGTTTTTGATTTTGATTTCATTTCGTCATTTAATTGTTGAAATTTGTTTCAACTGCACTAAATCTATCATACCTGTATGCCGTCTCATATGAAATTTAAGGTGTGTCGCTTGGATAAATGCCTTATCACATACCGTACACTTGTATGGTCTCACACCTATGTAATTTGATAATTTCAATGTAGAAGTAGCAGAACAAAATCAAACAAATAAGAAATTAATAGTAACATAAATGTGTGAAGGTACGTGGACATACATTGCACAACATATTTTTAAGTGCACACAGAATCATAAATGTGTGAAGGTACGTGGACATATATTGCACAACATATTTTTAAGTGCACACAGAATCAGTTTATCTTGAAGACATCGCATTGTCGTACCAACTTTATCACTGATTATTGCAATGTACAAGCATATTGAATCCATTTAAAGAATCGTGCTCTACATCTAGTTTGGAGATGCCACTTTCCCACAACATTGACTTTACTTTGAACAAAGAAGAGTAACCATTACGTGTACCTATATTTTGTAACATTTGTAATTTGCAGACTCGCATCATTGTCTACTTAGAATTGTGTGAATCGCTATCAGGAAAATTTTCAGCTGGTAAAGAATTTTTAGAGAAGCGGTTGAATCCAAAAGAGGCTGCGAAACTTCGCAGTGGTTTATTATGGCTGCTACGTGTATTGGTCGGGTATCACGGCCGGAGTACTACGTAAGAAATTACTGCTTGCACGAAATTTAGTTTGAGGAAAAGTAGACCTCAGGACAGTCAACATTTACTGGGTGTTTGTGTCACTTACTTTCTTAGTAGTAACATACGCACAAACTTATGTGCGTATGGTTGTAATAAAACATCCGAAATTTAGACCCGAAATTATGTTCTCCAGAAAATGTGAGCCAATTTCATGGATGAAACTTGAAGCTGTAGCAGAAACACTACAACCAGGAGACCCCCAACCTTAATACTACCATACGCAACTATCGATATTTCTAAACTTTTAAAGCACAATACTTATTTACATCAATACGTTACGATTATGAATAATTATGGAGAAAGATATTGCCTAATTCCTTACCAGGATGGGTAGCATAGTGTCGGTTGAGCTCTGAACTTGTAGAGAATGTGATATCACAGGCCATACAAGTAAAGGTCATGCCTTCCTCGTGTTCAGTCATATGTTTATTGAATTCAGCATCTTTGTAGAAGGTAGATGTGCATATTTGACACTTGAAGTATCTGCGAGGTGTCCTTGTTTTTATTTCAATCATGGAGGAAGCGTTCATCTGGATTTTTTGCAACTTAAATGATATTTGTTGCTTGTCCATGCCGTGGTCGTTAGCATCCACGCATTCATGATACAAAGAGTCTGTCGTCGTTGAAATGTTCTCGTAGCTCGAAGACGACATACTTTCCGTGGTGTCATAATATCTCTTAGTGATATGTTCCTTATTATAACTGTTCGGGTAATAACACTGCACAGCTTGTGGCGCCATTCCCTGTGAAGGAAGAAACGAATTAACATGTCCATTTTGATAGGTAGTTTCTTGGTTAGCATTGACTGAGTAAGGGTTTAAGGTTCCATTTGAACGTGGATTTTGTGCCTGTGCGTGATCTGCCGATAAAAATGTTTGTTTATCAACACAAGTGTCTTTTGAAGTGATGCTGCCTTCATTATGACTCATGGCCATGTGTTCATTTAATCCTTCTGTGTGGTAAAACGTCTTGGGACATTTGTCACAAGGATAGAAATGTTTCTTCTCCCGATGCCATTTTAGATGCTGATCGAGCATAAATCTGGAGGCAAGTGTTTTATTGCACACATTACAATGGAACATATTTTGTGCCCTGTGCTCGGCTACATGCCTCTCAAGCTCCATGTATCTAGCAAATTGCATGGGGCAAGTTCCGCATTTGTAAGGTTTGTCTGCCTCCTGTATTTGAGCCTGAATGAGTTTCTCAGTTTCTTCGGGAACTTCTTCAAGCTCTATTACGGGCATGCTTAAAATGGAATTTTGCATGTTATTTGCCAGATGTTCTTGCGCGGGTAGACTTTCATCAGTATTTGACTGATTGTGTTGCCCCTGGCCAGGTTTGTGATATTTTACATGGTCCTTTAGAGTCTGAGCTTGGTTAAAACTCTTGTAGCATATTGTACACTTGAAGGGGCGCACACCCAGATGTGTCATTATGTGTCTTTTCGCACGAAAAGACTTTGAAAAACTTCGCTTGCAGATGTTGCATTTGAATGGTTTTGCTCCTGTCTGGATTGTCATTAGTTTCTTAATTCTTTTCTGTTCAGCCACCTTTGCTCTCTTCTTACATTTAGTTTTTATTTTGCCCCAGGTCTCCTGACTTCGTTTCCTTACTCGCTCCATCCTTCCCTCCTTCAGGACACCTTTGCTCGTAGATTCTCCATCTTCTACACAGCCATTATCGGTTGGTGATAATTCAGCATCTGGTGGAAGCATGATACTCAGTTGTGTACGGGGATTGTTGTGCTGTGGCTCTCCGTTGTATCGCATAGGTTTCCGCATCTCGGTAATAACACGTAGTGGCTGTGCACTGTATGTGGAGTTTAAATGGTTTGGCACCCGATTGGGATAGGTGCGACCGTTTATTGACTGCTGGGGCTTCCCATTTGATGCAACAACTTGATTTTCCATCCTGTTTATTGCATGCGTCTGCGATCCACGAAGATGCTGACCCAACTGGTGCAAGTGTCTTTGATTTAAATGACTAGAATTAACGTTTTGCTGCAATTGACCAGATACAGATCCATTAGCTGTGCCTGTGGTTATACTGTTAATCTGTGAAATAGTTGATGAAACTGGCATCGTTCCAGTGTCACTAGAAATCCTATGCACATATCCAGGCTGAGGTACTGGTACATGCGAGACAATAGTATTGGAGTTATGCCCACTCGGTTGCACCATACGAATAAGTGGTGGAGGGTTCGACTTGAGCCCATGATGTGCAGTATTTGATGATTGAGTTGAATTAGGACTCGCGGTCATCATTCTTCGTGATGTTATTTGTGCCTTTTCTTGGTTTGGGTTTTCTTTGGAATTGTTTTCATGTTCCACTAGATTGGTACCGCAAGTCACAATGTGCTGTCGGAGTCTAGCCAGAGATCTGTATTGTTCCTGACACGTGGGGCATTCGATTAAAGCACCATTATCATTGTCATCGGCCGTTCCCTCTGAATCTGTGAAAAACAGAAAGTAGATATGAACCTGCTCGTACCAATGTGAAAATAACTGAGGTGACCCATGATCATTTCAGTGAGAGGTTTATTTTTGCACTAGCAAGAAGCATATATATGTCATAGCATGTGTCATTCACCTGATATAGTTTTAGTATGATCCTTTTATGGAAGTTTTTACGTACCAGAAGTAGCAGATTCTGTCGATTTATTCGAACATGTCAGGTCCAATGCTTGATATGCTTGATTCGTATTGCCTTCTCAAATGTAAGCAAATATTCCTTCATTAATGTACTGATTTGAAAAGCTTTATATATGAGCCTACATAAGAATCGCAGTAAGTGTAAGACGGAAATTTACTTTCGGCTTGGATTCATTTGACTGACTTTGTCATCTAGATGTTTATGCAGTGAAACGTCGATTTACTGAGGTGTTGGTGATGTAGATGGACCTGTGCCATGATAAAGCGACAACCCTAAACGAAACTGTTCAGTGTTCAGTCCAAGGCCAAGTAATTACGTTCGTGCACATGGCCAGCGATACGTAGCTTAACTACAGTCAGGTATCTGGGTTATAACAGATGTAAATACCTGTTTGTACAAGCGGTTTATTTTATAAGCATATAGAGTTTTCCATGTTCAAAAGACGAAACATTAAACAACATTTCGGTTGAAACTACCTCATCAAACTACCAGCTTTGATGCTGCTAGTTTTTTGTTTCAAAGGTCAAAATTTGTGCAGTGCGGCATGTTGCGCTTAATTAAGAGCTGGAGATATGTTAATTTTATAGACAAATACCTGGTATATCGGAATCTTTATCATCTCCAACATCATTCTCATCGTTGACTTCTAACATCTGTGCCTGAGAAGATAAAAAGGAAACAGTTACCAACGTAACCATAGAGAGCAAATATAATTTTGGCTATGATTTCTTACGTTGGGCAACACACGATAACACACTTTTTATGATAACAAAGATTTATTACTATGGTCGGTGATTCCGCAATAGAAATTTTCAGACCGTAAACGAGCCGCGACGTTTTTGTGCACGAATAACAAACACTGTTTACGAGCACCGTCCCGTAGTTTCCAAGAATTTGGCGCCTAAGTTAACCAGAACACAATTTACATGAAAGAACGTGTCCCGCAAGGACAAAATCAAACAGTGGAAAGAAACCTCAATTACGCCGATTACCGTACCAAAGTCACAAATGCATGCCACCTCTTTCTGTCGTTTGTGTTATGTCCACAAAACAAACTGAATGAAAAATGCGGGGATCCCCTTGCGATAATTCCGCTCTCCGCGGCGAATCTGTTTGTCAAGAAAAACTGGGAATGTGGCGGAAACGACAAACGAGTTCTACTCTAAGCCATCAGTTTGTATATGAAGTGCGCCAGCTTCCTCTGTATTAGTTTAAACAGCATTATTAGCATAATATTAAATTTGCATCAAGTACATTTGCAATAGCACACATTTAAAATTCGCGTCAGGTAGTCATAACGATACAGTCTTATCAGTAATTAAAACGGTGACGTTCAATTTAAAGATGAGACAGTCACTCAACTGATATGTTAAATTGATAAGCCAAATATTAACATACCATATTTTCGGAGAAAAACGTTGTCCGCAAAGATTTATTGTTTTGTATCTTGAAATGGAAGAGATATGAATATGCAATTTAGTTTAATTTCACTTCCCTTAATATTTAATCGCACGCCACAATTATAACGAGCATACGTAACATCAGTATACACGCAGAAAAAAAAGAGAGTAGTTCTTTTATTATTGTATTATCAATAATAAATAGTTGCGATAGTTGTGCCTTTCGGTATGCATTATTTAATAAGCAAAGTGACAAATATCTTGTACGGTGTCAATGTGTCGATTTATCGTTACTGAAACTCCACATTTGTATTTTGCACAGACGTAATTTTCACATTACAGTTAAACGGAAATAGTAAACCGCAACACGTTGTAGCAAAACCATACTTCATGCCAGATTAAAACACGAGAAATGATCAGATACAAAATACCATTAGATTAGTAGAAGCGACAGACCATTAAAAAATTTTGCGAAGCAGCACCCGAATGAACACCAAAACGAACTTCTGCCATTGAATAGATATCTGCAGTAAAACTTTCCTTCTAACGAGAAGTTACAGCATGACTTCACAATTTGGTCTATTTTGTTTCTGACTCAACAATTCCAAAAGAGAGCAATGTTCAATATTAACGTCTGGAAATGATTGACGTAGGGAGCGTTTTATTTATTTATTTTATGTGAATATTTATTGGAGAAATGTCTAACTTAAATGACTCATAAAATTTAACAACAAGCGTTAGGCAAGGTAATGTAACTAATTGGATTACATTGCACCCAAAAATGGAATCGAAGTCAAGAGAAGTCTCCACTTTGCGGAGCGAAATTATTTACGCGGATATCCCATTGTTGCCAAAATACATTTACTTTTTATGCCATGATACATAAGTTGAATATAACCAATTATTTTAACAAAAATTTTATTATATTATTTTTTCTTCTGTCTCCAATTTACAGTCGGCCATGTGATGTAATCCAACAAATAAAAAGAGCCTTTTTTACCGTTGGTAAGGCCTTTTTTTTTTAATCATTTGGATTACATTGCACTTTCTGGATTTTCAAGTGTGGTGATCGGAAAAAAAATTAAAATAAAAATTACTTCGTCCCAAGAAAGCCAAACTGTTTATAAATATCGATAAAATATTTAATATCTCTCAATCGTCTCCTGACAAAACTATTATGATGCAAAAATCTTGCCGTGCATAACATGTTTCAACCTCAAATGAGGTTGGTTTTTTTTTTTGAAATCCCGATTTCAAAGTGCGGCGGGAAATGTAATCCAAACAATTAAATAAAAAAAACCTTACGTCTTTTCCAAATATGGAGGAACGTGATACTTTGCTGATGGGGCTGTGGATGTACGCTTCTGTGTCCACGCATTCGTTCTCCAGGTTTTATGTATCTTGTGTAAACATCTACCTCCGAGGGCTATTTCTGCTTGTGCCGCAACAAAAAGGAAAGGGAAGGGAGGGAAAAAAGCAGCTCTGGGAAGAAAGTGTCACTGCAGTTTTTCCTTGATTCTTCAAGCTATCTGTGTAAAATAGAATATTCAGCGATCTGGGAAAATGATGGAAGTTTTAATATCCACACTGTCGTTAAATATTATATTGTTAGATGTCAGGTTCTTATTGTCAGATGTCAGGTTCTGGCTAACGTGAATAAAGTTAACGTGTTATACTGCACAAGATACTCAGATTGAAGAAAATAACGCTACAAAATGGTATCAGAGTGTTAGCAATTTGCTTACTGTAAGCGTGGACAAAAGAGGGACCCACTAGGTTTTGGCACTGCTAACCACCAGGTTTTAGTGCATGCAGATTTAAAATGGCATCGCAAACCAGACAGTAGACAAGCAGCGATAAATGAAAGACTACCTTTACATTTAAGTAAAAGCATTGCTCAAGCATTAAATCTATCAGACAGGTGTAGTATTAATGTTGAAAAATTAGACATCAGTATCGTGAGATGAGTGATGTTCTCTTGCCAAAAGACTTTGTCGTAATTAAAGGAGCAATGACTTGTACGTTTAAGAAGCTGTTAACCCGCGGCTTGTCACCAGATTGTGACCCATTAGTCAACCCGTCTTTTCACATGTTGATCCGTCATCATCCGTAGAACCGAGCCCTCCACCTGCCCCCCCCCCCGCCCCCTCCAACGCTTAACGTTTATTTGTTCTGTCATTCCACTTAACGAGTTTAATTTCTCGTAAGTGATGCTCGTAGCAGCCGCCCCTCGACCCCAGATCATGTCGCCGGCTATTGAAGCATATTGTCCACTTCGCTTTCACACTAGGAAAGCAATCAAATAAATGTGCCATTTTGTTCACATCCTGAAGAAGACCTCACACGCGCCACGGTCGATGAGGGCTGCCCCAGAGTAAGCTGTTGTTGCCTTATTTGTCTTAAAGCCCAGGGATTCATGTATCAGCCAATACGTCTCTTTGAGAGTTTGCTTTCTTTCCAGCAAAAGCTGACTAGTCGACAAAAATCAGAGATTCAATTAATTTAATGGCTGAGGTGAGCCGCTCCTTCCAGATGTGTCAGTTTATTGCAGTAAGAACATGATTCAAGATCCAAAAGTGTCCACTGGGGGACAGTCTCTACTACAATGCCTGTTTTACTGACCATGCGAATAAACCCCTGAAGCATTTTAGAAGTTGTCATACTATGATAGCAAGAACGTTAGTAACGCAAACCCTAAGTATCAAAATACTCTAAGCACTCTTTGCATAAAGGAACTTTAAAAACGGTGAATAGTTTTAACAGGAGAACCGTTCAATTCTGGAATTGCCCGATGATTGCCATCAGCGAGGAACAGGAGAATATGCTGTACAAATAGTTGTGATTGTTAAACAAATATTACACTTCTCCTTGCCTATTAAACTCCTGATAGCAGAGGAACTGCTGATGCCGCCTCTGAGTTTTCGGCAGCACCGAAGTTATTCTTTCTATGGGACATCCCACCAAGAACGGTCTTTTCAGTGTGCTTTTCAACCATTCGCTCTGGTGTCTGGCACACTGTTACAAGACAATAACCTCAGTTGAGATGCAGAATGTGCATCGTAAGATTTCATAATAACATCACATAAAGAGGAAATACCAGTAAAGCTTTACCAAGGATAAGATGTCCGTTTAGCAGCTGTTAGAAGAAGATTCGTCGGATACATTTGAAATGATGTTGTATCACCGTTCGCCCCTTATGTCCCATTGTTCGAACACGTCTTGAATGTCTCATAGTTTGGCATTGTTTTGTCACACAGAAACGGAATGATCTTCCCGTGCAATTATTTTGTTCGTTTTTTAAAGGCTTCTCACTGTTGGCAAAAATATTTACTTTAGTTCACAGACAGTCCTGCAAGAGAAGCGCAGTTTTGACTGTTTCTCCTCGAGAGGACTCGTGAATATTTCATAGTGCTCTACGGACTAATGTCACAGAATTTATATTTCGGCGCTCTAATAAACCATGTAAACCAAACTTGAGTGAACCAAGACAGAGCTGATTAGAACCGCAGTTGTTGCCTCTGGGCACAAACAGTAATTTACATGCGTTCATTCTTAGCGGTAAGCATTCTTGAACCGTGCTGCGAGCCATGTGCTGTATGGTATTCAACGGTAACGGACCAAAATAAAACTAGAAACGTCGCGCATGACGTGACAACGTCACCAAGGAAAACAACTTCATGGCAATGGGACTATTTCTTGGTACTACTTCTTGGTGTTGAAAAGTGGCATGAACTTTGTTTTCAGCATGGTCATTGTTTTAAACGAAAGACCACATACTCTGTTGACTTCATTCGACAGACAGTAACCGTAATTTATAATGTTACTTAACTTGGACATTACAGATTACGTTGAAGTATCGGACGGGCGCGTGACCGTGTGCCGTGACGCAGCCAAAGGCAAGTGCGCGCGGCCCATGTGCAAGTACTACCACATCCCCATTCTGCCCCAGATCATCGTATAGACGACACCACACAACACTACTACTATCATCACTACGGCAACCACAACCTCAACAACAACGACAACAACTAAGTAACCTACGACGGCCGCCATGGGAACTAGAGAAATACAACTTCTTAACGACATTGGGTCAGTGACATCATCATCATTTGCGCCGTTTTGTGGATAATTGTGTATTGTGAATGTACTGTTGTTATACTTTACATATCTCGTACCAATAAGATGTTGTTAAGCGACACTTTTTCTCTCAAGTTTCCATGGTCCCAATTTAAACCGAACACAAAATGAGCTTTTGACTTCGTGGCATGTGACCTCCTTTCTAAAATGGGTCAAAAGGTCAACAAGTACAAATTTTATGATATTTCGTGTTTCCTTAATTAATCTTGCGCGTTTCAAGTAGTATATTCGTGGCGCAGGACGTAAGAATTAGCCAAAGAAGTATAATAATAATAATATCTATCAATTATAATATTGTGATTTCAAAGTTCCTATATCATTTTATTATGATTATAATTCACTGTAATAATCTTACATATGTGATATTCGTAAACGTACTATACCAGACATAATAGGAGTTTATGTCTGTTACCAAGGTGCTTTGTTGCCATGGTGAACAAATCTTTGTTGCCATGGCAGTTCTGATAAATACTTAGTGTGGAATAAGACGATTAACACAGGAGGCTAAACTTCAAATGAATGGGGCAAGTTAGGAGGTTAAAAATGGTGAAGTTCTGTTTTAACATTATGTTACAAAGTGTCAAAAAACCCTATTTCGATAGTTTAGAATATGAAAAATAATTATAGTAAAAAGGAGGATCTTGGAAAGTTGACCACAATGAAAAACCTTGAACGGTTGCATCAAAGACTAGTACCGAAAGGTGCGTCAAAACAGTATGGAAAGAAAGCAAAAGCTCAATCACAAAAGTCCATTTTAAGCCACGTAAATTGATTATTCAAGATATATTTTATCTTTGAATGATCTTACATGACTAAAGGTCTTGTCTGAAAGTGTCCATCTATAACCCCTGTAATATAATTTATAACGGCAAAAAGTGTAGATCTAGTAGAAATTTCCTTCACTCCAGTGAGATCTGACAAATTTGTTTCCGTTGGAATCTTGTCATGTGCAAAAATGATCTCAGTTTTGATATATGATGTATTCAATTTCAACCCACAGAATTCCAGTTTGTCTAAATTGCTACAAAAATATATATTTGTGAATGTCCACTTCTTGCTTTAGCATTTTGCATGTGCAGTGCTTGGCAAAGTTATGCATATACATGGTCGTTGTTTTCAGTTTTCTTATTTTCGATATTTTTTGTATATATTGTAAAAGAATCCTTTTGTTTATTCCTTCTTGTAACATTACATTGCTTATAGATGGTATCTTTCGCCAGAAGTATGAAAAGAAAACCTGGGACATGAAAATCCCCTTACAGATCCCCTAAGTATACAAACACTATGCTGTTAAGTGCTTTTTTGAGAAGAGGAAGAAGAAGTGTAAATTTGGTGCTTAAAAATCAAGTTTTAAAATCTGTAGATTTTATATTTTCTTGTTACTCGTAAATGCAGAGGGTGTTACTGACCCCAGTGACACCAGAGGGTGTTGCTGTACCCAGTGACACCACGTGCCTTGTGTGCTTAACTTGTTTGGAATCCCTAACCATCATTGAAATGGCTGTGGGATCAACACTTTTGTACAAAAAACAAAGCAGATATACCATAGGGGAGATTAAGAGCAAAACAAAACTATGAGCAACGGCTTGCTATAAGTGGCAGCTTATTATATCAACCTCTTGTTATTTATTGTTATAATTAACAGTGGAAAATAACCATCCAGTGTGTCGTTTTACAGAACATAATGTAAAAACAGACGAGAAAAAAAATCCAACAAAACAGCATGCACCATCCCAAGACTTGCGCGCGCATAAGACTCCCCTTCCGCTACAACACCGAAAAATCCTCATTTTTACCCCCTTTTTTCTTATTAGTAATAACACAACCCTCCAGTACCCCATCACTACTACAATATGCCTGTGCTTAATGGCCCGCTTACACTGTTCATTGTCAATAAAGTCACGTTGACATCCATAAATACACGATAATCCCAGACAGCTTCAATGTACTGCTCACGAATGGCATACTTGATTCATTTCTCAAAAGGTAAAAAAAAAAAAAAAAATGACCCACTGTGGTTACAAAATGTTGTTTACTGCAATCGGTCTTGGACATTCAATTCATTTAAATTACATAAAAAAGTGTGGCATGGATATTGAGCAAATACGTAATTAATTATTATTATTATTATTACAATAATTGCAATGAAATTATATTGTGATTTTATAGTTAATTCTGTCGAGGTAAATCTTCTTCTTGTTACAAGTAGGGGTGCAATGAAGCTATAAAAGTTATAGCATTTTTTCTTAATCTGTAACTAATTGGAACATATGTGCCATATATATTAACCAATTTTTTATTATTATTATATTAGAAATGTTATTGAATTAGATGGTTTTTAAGAAAATATAAGGACAAGTCATATATTCCTGTAAGTTATTTTTTCAGAATATCCATGCTGCCTTTTCTAACCAATTTTATACATAGTTCCTATGGTTTGGTCTTGGTAGATAGATATGTTTTAGTTTAGTCTTGAATATTTACGGATTTTATTACGAATTCTGTAGTTTTTTAATTTCACAACTTCTCTGTACATTTGTTGATAACATTTTCAATGTAGAATGATTTATAACTAGATTTTATCATAGAATGGTTTATTTTTTAAAAGAAGACATATGCATGGTGTTTCCCACATTAATTCTGTCCCACTATTGCACAATTATGGGACAGTCCTTTTGTGTTCACATTACAAAAACCAATCCCATTGGTGCAAAAGAAGAAGACTTGGTGCAAGGTTAACGGTCAAGGTCACAGTGCATGATTTGACCTTGACCTCGAGGCTTTTAGCATTCATTGCCCAAGGTCAAAAACATTAAATACCGAGGTGACTTATTCTAGGAAAAGTTATATAACCCGTTATATATACTAATTGTGATGGACTTAATTATCATTAAAAACGGCAGTGTATACATGTGATAAACTATGTGTCTGTGTACAGTAACCTTGTTCTATATAAAATGGTCTTCTATTTGAAATATATGTTTGTGTTAAAACGAGAAAAAAACGTAAAGGCGCTCAAAGTGCGAACCAAGCAGATTATTGATGATATAGTGCAGTATATATCTGTTGTAACTTGTCATAAAACAATGTCTGGTGTTTTTATCCAAGTAACCGTAACGTCGACGAGTAAATATTATTATTACTGGTGACTCTAAAGTGATTCTCCTTAATTAATATGCATAAAGATCATTGCTGTGTTTTTCAAAAACGGATGTTCATGTAAGGCGCAAAAAAATGGTCCTTCGATCGCCGATCTGATACTAGCGAAAAGAAATGCCCTTCTAGGCCTGCAGCTCTGGATTGAGACCCCTACACGGATGCTTATCGAGTCTTAAAGGTCTCCAAAGCTTATTCGGGTACAACCCATACTATGCACGCTTAGAAGGTCACTGATTTGAACTGGGGGATAGATATATGACAGAACCAAGCAATGATGTGATGAGTACTAAGACATATCATGCATTCACATTTTACTATTTCATTGTACCCATGGTGATATATACTACATACTACTACTACTAAACTAAAAAAAAAAAAGACACAGACAAACCTGCTGTCCTGATTTCTGTACCTTGTTCTTGTACCAATGGAAAGGAAACACAATAGTTTTTAGATGAAGCGTACCTGTAGTTGATGACATACGCTGGTTACCAGAATAAAATAACAATGTATGTACATGGTGTCCACATTTATGATAAAGCATATACACTTGCAGTATATTTGAGTAGTGACGTGTTTTAAGACATTGTAATCACAATTGTAATGTACTTTTAAATATGAATCATGTATATGTAGGTCATTTATTGTATAATATACACTCTGTTCAAGGTCTGTTTTTAATTAACCAATGTTTACATGCAACTCTTACTTAGGTAAAGGCAAAACTTAGTAGAACTGTATAAATATGATAAAAGAAAAAATAACTATGGAATGTCCTTGATATTTTAATCAGTATATATAATAGTTAATATTTTTGAATGTAAATGTAAAAATTTACAAAAAAAAATTGTTTAAAGTTGACGAAAGAGAACTTTTGACAGATAATTTGTGATATTTTATTATTGATGTTACTGTGTATACTTTGTAGTATGTATATTGTATTATAGAACACATTTACTCTAGTTTTACTTTACTGTAATTTTGTCTCTACTTCTATGGGCTTAAGGTCCCCCTTCCCCCATTTTTCAATTGAAATTTTGGGGGAAATGTTTATTTTTGTTACGAAAAGTATGTAAATTTGTTTTTCGCGTGTGAAAACAATGTATACCCCGACACTATGAAGTTCCATATCGGTTTTGGCTTGTGCAATGATTTACCCACAACTGACATGAATTATTTTGCACAATTGACACCAAATTTCGCTGGATGAATGCTTTGATTCGTTTAAACTGATTGAAATTGTACCAATTCTTCGACAATTATAACCAGTTAAGTTAAATTTGGAAAATCTGGTTTTATCAGTGCAGAAGACTGAAAACCGACATATTTGGCATTTATTGCCTGTATCTTGAAACGATTTTGTATTCAACAAGGAAATCCAAAAATGAGCAATAGTGCAGAGTGCTGAGAATGGTATCATTTCTGTGCAGCATTGCGTTTTCCGTTTATGTCGTACACTTATTAGGGAATTGTTGGGTTAAAGATACTTACGTTTGTTTATGTTAGTAAACAACCTGTACCTGTATATATATACGTGTACCAGTTGGTGCTTGTGGAACATAAGTGTACGACATGGAGGGTAAATCTGAGGGTTCGCAAAGTGAAACAAAGACGACGCACATACAAGTGAGAGACAAAACATTATGAAAATGTTTGAGTTTTGATTTTGTTACATGATTATATTACGTACTCTGTTAGGTTAAAAGTTCCATTTAGAAAGACTAAGTGACGACTTACGAGCAATTATGTCAAACATAGGCTGATGGTCGTTATTGTTGTATACTTGTTGATAAGAGTTAAGGATTTGTTTATTTTATTGGAAACCGTGGCTATAACAAACTTAAGCGGAGAGCATCAAATGTTCTCTGAATCTTTCAAGATATTTTATTGGAACTCTTTATTATTATCGAAGGAGGAAGGAACCTAAAGTGAACTGTGCTCAAGAGTGATAAAATAATCATGTTTTATAGTTTGCATGCTTTCATTATGTGTCACCGCGTCCTATGGGTGGAAACATGTGTCACGGCTTCTGATTGGATATCAAACTGTTAAACAGTTTCTCATTTGCTGTTGCTATGTTTAATTCCTCCATATTTTGATTTTTTTGCAGCAAGATAAGCTTTTCAATATATATGAAATAGGCTTGCACTTGCGTAACTAATTACTTTTTAAGGCAAAATATGAATGAAAAAACTTTTTCAAATCACGATTAAAATATCTTGAAAGAAGGAAAATCCCCCCTCACAAAAAAGTGATGAACATTGGAGACCAGAATAACACCGGACAATTGCTTGTATGTGCATGCATAACAATAGAACTAAACGACCCCCTTAGAAGGACGGAGGTGAAGGTCATGAATCGCATACTATTTCCACCACACGTGCTTGTAACAAGAGTAGTACAACATTTGCTTACGCTTCAGCTGAGTATAAAAGTTTACATCAAATGTTTACTATATATTTTTTTTTCAATAATGCTTAATATTTTTTTCTCTTTAATTTTTTCCCGAGTGTAGCGTCTGCTTAATGCTCCATGTCAATAAACTCTGAGTACAGTATCAATAAAAACCTGCCGAATCGGAGTATAAAATTTTATGTTGTTGTGCCTTTCTCTTTGCATGCAGTGTCCATTGTGTTGGCTTCGACGATCAAATCGTCACCCGCCATTTTCTCTTCTTTTTTTTCATAAGAAAGTTGTTTATTCATGAGGAGATACCCTGTTGATGCCCGCTGACCTGCCTACCAATAGCAAGCAGTGTTATCTCTTTGCTATAGGCTCCACCCTTCTGTGCAATAAGTACATACTGCCTAATTTGCTTAAGCTCCGCCCACTTATGCAATAGACTCCACCCCCTTTCTTGTGAGTAGCTAGGAATAGGGGCTAAGGATGCACCCTCCAAACTTTGCTTTGTTGTATGCTGAGCTTAATGTAAATATGGCACAAGATGATGTGCTATGCACTAGAATGTGTGTATGATGCAATAGTCGCCTCTTGATTGGTTGAAAATGCCTTGCAATTTGCTGTGACCTGCTGCTCCCTTTGCTAGAAAACATTCGTATCCATGACAGTAACAATTAATAGCCAATCAGATACTTTCTCTGTTAACATGCGCCTATGGTAATGTTAAGGTTCTATTTTTAGCACAGAATTACTCACTAGGGCGGCGCTTGAAGCAAAAATAATGTAGGGACAGGAGCGTACAGAAACAAATGCTTTATTTTGGCTTAACTCGTGCTGTCTAGCAACAAACCATCAAAAATCAACTGTGATATGTGATAAACAAAAATACCAAGTTTTCCAAAACTTGCAATGAAATATAAAGAAAAGTGTCACAATGAACAATTGTACTTTAAACCCATTTTTGTATCCACGATTCATAAGGTGTTTGGGAAATTCTGTTTTGTTTTTTAAGTTAGCAAGCTGTTTGTTCTACAGTTATGAAGTGAAATAATCTTTTTTAGCAAAAAAGTCATTTGTATTTTTAATGTAAAAATTGTATTATGATCCGTCATATTGAAAGATTGTGAAAAATATTGAAAAAAAAATACATGCAAACTTTGAAATGGGTATTGGTTTTCTTTTAGATTCAGAAAACAATTTAACTCAATTTTAAACGGAACGAAGGTTATTTCACTTTAAATTGTGAACAATTCTTTTAGGTTCTTTTGGTTTTGCAGGGTATCGACTGTTTCACATTTTATTATTATAGGCCAATGATCTCTAGAGAGCAAATAGACGTCTACTTCTAGTAACTTCTGAATAGAATGCATAAGTATTAGTTATTAATACCCAGATATGTTCATATATTTACTCAAAAACATTTTCCAGAAAGACTTTGTCATAGTGAAAGTCTCATAAGAAAGGATAGCAAATCAACCATACACTTTTACAACCATTTTTCTTGCAATGCTAATTTTTGCGTATCTATGGCAACAGATTATGCATGATCAATGATTTTTCTCTATACGTATGCCTCAGGCTGCTAAATTTGTGTTGCCAAGGGTTACTACAGAGTTAGTGTAAATGTGACGCTTGTCTGCCTTCCTGCCACGTCATGATGCTCATTGCGTTTCTATGGAGACCACTTGCTTATTTATGTCACAGCCCGGTGTGTCGTGTTGCTAAGTGACCCCTCAAACAACGTCATTTTTCACATAAGGCTATGCAATAGCAGTATTGATTTCCCAAAAGACTACTACTTATACTGTAAAATAATTTTAATTTTTAGATTTAAATTCAAAGATTATTTGTCCTTGCAAAATTCACGTTACTGTTATAAAGCAGTATTTTTAGCACAGCTGAAAGCGTTCAGCTGTGCTATACCAATCGTTATGTCGTTGTAGTAGTCGTCGTAGTCGTCGTT
>JBCAUI010025566.1:0-21601 GCA_038406195.1 Haplosyllis anthogorgicola | reverse complement strand
AGAGAGGACATAAGAATTTCACGCTGTGCTTTTGATGCGCCATTGTTCCCAAACTGATACAAATTCCGTGTACTGGTCCGCTCGCTGGTCTAGGTAAATTGAGAACTCTTTTGATTTTGGAAGAAAATACAGAAGAACAAATATCAAGAGATTTGTTTCATATTGTTTTTTTGTTCTCTCTATTTTAATCGACCTGCATTCTGACCACTTCCATTATAGATATTTTCACGACAGCACCAAAAAGCACCCAAAAATTATTCGAAGGAAGAAAGTCATATGTTGACCATGCATCATCAATATAAATGGTACACAGAAATGTGTCTTCTAAAATGTATGTACATGTACCATTTCTATTTCATTTTGGGAACAATAGAACTCCATGTTGTGCCCTTCACTTGCTCCTTTTGGACAAAGCTCCCGAATAAAAATCGAATCGTTTCGTCAATTGGCAACGACAACACCTCACCTGGTGCACTACAGTAATACCCCAGTGTAAGCCATTCCTCCGCGTGCTGGCCTTAGTGGTGTGTGACAATAGTTGACCATACACAGTAAATAGTACATGAACCAGGTAACAATTCTACCTCATTATCCACACAACCGAAAACTAAATAAACACATCACACAGGCCTGTTTACCTGACAGTACAACTTAACACACCTGGAACTACAACTTCTTTGCATTTATTTTAAACAACTAAATAAGGTAAGAATTTTAATGTGAGCAAAAACATTACGCAAATTTCTTATATTTCTTATGTTCAAGTTGCGTTCCTTATCCACAATATCCCCAGGACTGCCGAGGATAAGATAGAAATAATACATTTAGTGAAAGCTTGTTGTAGTTCTCACTGTAAGACAAACAGAATTTTACCTTTAGCATCAGACAGTTAATCAAGTTGAATTTAAGTGCCATGAAAGGTCAAAGGTCATAAATGACTGAGTAAGTAATTCACAAAAACTTTAACAATTGAACAGTAATCACCAGGTCACTTTTATCGATAATGCATTTACAATTCATTAATTGAACTTTTATTGACAATTTAGTGTTGATGAAAGTTCAAGTAATTTTAAGATAATGATATTAGTTTGTATTATCTTTATATAATTATGTATTATAATGCAAGGATAGTGCACAAAACGGTATGGAGCACATTATATGACCTATCTTCCATGATGGCCAAAAACACAGAGATTGCACCACACAAATTTGGCACCGGACACAAAGTGTAGTGGCTGGTGCACATCAGGGCACATAAAGTAAAAGGTGCGATGAATTGCGTGGGACGTTTGCTCACAATGTATTAGTACCAAGCTTAAATCTTCACATTTTTACACATAGCACCATCAAATTATTTTGCAAAATGTGTTGGAAAATCCCTTAGCCTTTCTTGATAACGCTTGAAGGAGTGTGGTTCAAAGTTTCGCTGAATAGATCAAGCGCGACGAATTCTATTCGCTTCCTAAACAGTCGATCGGCAATCATAACGTTTAAATTGCGTACAAAATTTCAGTGATGATCTTACCTTCAGAAGTTTTGCATGACATAAAAGTGCAAAAATGTTGCGCTAACAGCTAAAAGCACAGAGTGGATGCTTCGAAAAATTTCCAAAATAGTACAGTTTTCCCGAACTGATAAATTATTTACTTTTTAATAAGGCATTGAACATGCCATACACTATTGGATTTAATAAGTTGAAAGGCAAAGATGTTTGTAAGCACATGATAAAATGACCAATTTCTTACATTAGAAACTGTACCTTTTATTTCAAGCAAACACTATTTCTTGTCATAAAATTGCGAATAGATGATACCTCCACGTATTTCAGGTTGGTGATGGATAAGATTCTGAGTTTGATTGGAGAGAAGACAGATCCACGTATCGGAGGAGGCGACAGCTTTGCCGACAGACTCAGTAGCAGGTCAGTAATACTCCTTTCGGTCCGATAGGGTTGAGATAGGGTAGGATTGCTTAGCATAGAATAGAATTGGAATGAATAGGATGTGGTCGGTAGTGTCGGGTTATTATTAACGGTACTTGTTGGGGAACTGGGGAAATCTCAGTACATCACAACCTTTACCACACCAAGGTGTAAAACTGGTACCAGATATCATTGATAGGACAGGTTTGAGTGTGACAACCTTGTGTCCGTCATATTGTCGGATCAAAGTGATGGGTTATACCAAGGTTGGGCGAGATGCCTATCGGAAAGTTACAAGCTGTTAACTGCAATTGGTTGTCGATAAGTGCGGTATTTGAAGAGTAAATTTAAAAAAAATTTGTCTTACTGCATACTTTACACATCTGCCACTTCTTTTAATCTCAGCTATTGTTTACAGATACACGGCCTCCCTGCTGGTGGTGTTCGCTATACTCCTCACGTCTAAACAGTACTACGGAGAGCCGATCGACTGCTGGTGCCCCGCGCACTTCACCGACAGTCACGTCAGGTTCACTAATGCAGTATGCTGGGTATGTTCAGTGTTTTCAAATTGCTAAATAGAAAGAAGTCACAAATGAAGCCGGGGTTTTCATCCTAGCCAATTATGTCATCTTGTTACACAAAATGCCAAATTTCCTTTAACTGAGCAACAATTTTCAAACCACATTTTGTTGGTGCTTATTTTAGAAATATTACTGCACTGATTATAGTTAATTACTGAATATAATGACACTGATTGTCCACATAAGAAGATTGTACATTATGAACTGGGAGCAAAATACTTTTTGTAAGATATCGTCAAGAAATATACTGTAATAAAGAAACATTTTCAATCTTATGTGATTAAAATCAATTCTCCAATCATCAACAGTACCATGTTGAATACGACATTAACTATTTCAGGTGAAAAACACATACTACTTGCCGTATGATGAGCAGATCCCTCACGAGGGGGAGTCTCGGGAGATGATCGGGTACTACCAGTGGGTCGGCTTCTTCCTCGTCATACAGGCCGTGTTCTTCCAGCTGCCCCGGATAGCGTGGAACAGGGTGAGCAGGTGGATAGCAGGTGAGTCATGTCACCATAAATATAGACAAATGGAGGATAGCCACACCTGGAGCAAATGGTTGGGCAGGTAGACAAAAGATAAATAGGGGGCAAAGACGCAAGAGGCAAAGATTAGAGGGAATGTCAACTACCATAATATGCACTCTCAAACAAAGATGTGTTTCTTGGGCAAAATGTAATTTGATTATTTTGATCTATAATTCAATTCAACAATTCAATTATTACAACAAAAAGTGTTTCCCGTCTTAATTGCAGGCATGCCGGTCTGCAGTATCACAGATCTGGCCATAGAGTGTCAGAACGCTAAGGACACAGAGACGCGAGAGAAGGCCATGGACTACATGACGACGCGTATGTTCCGCTTTCTCAGGCGTAAAGGGGCCAGCCTCATCCGCGGCAACGACCTTGTCATAGTCTACCTCATCTTCAAGTGCGTCTACATCAGCCACATCATCTTCGAGATATTTCTCCTGAATATGTTTCTCGGATCAAATTACGCTAGTTACGGGATTGAAGTTATGTGGAAACTTCTTCACGGAAAAGACTTGATGAATTCCAAGCGATTTCCCCGCATTACAATGTGCGATTTTAAGACTTAAAAGATTATTTATTATTGCATTTATATTTACCGCAAAAACTACGAAAAACAGAATTTGAATATAAATTAAAAATAGACTTACTAAAAGGAATTTCTTGACTTTTTGTCCAATTCGAGATAGATAAAAATTGAACTTGCGAATTGTTATCATCCTAAAAACAGCACTCGTTTTTTCCACACTTTAAAATTAATATCCGATGCTTCATTTGACCGATAATGGCTGAAGCCTGTGTAGAGTACATTATGGGCATAATATCCCGCTTAATTGACGTAAAAGAAGCGATATAACCCTGATATAACTATGGGTTTATTATTTCTTTGCGATCAAGTGTGTGAAAATAATGAAATATTATTTGAAAAATGTTATGAGCGCATGAAAGTGGTATTAACATGAAAACAAAAGGACTTTTCCCATTTGCCATGGACGGAAACGAATGAAATTGCAGCGTGGGAATAAGTTTGGCCTCAAATTCATCAAGGGTGCACACTTTAAAAGAAAATAGAACATATTAATTTTAATATTATGTTAATTAAATCACCCGAAGTAAATTTGAGGTTCTTTTGTTTCCAATTACGTAGCTCAAACCCCAATACGATGAAATTTCTATCAGTTTTGAAACAACGGTGCATGAAAAATACAGTGTGGAATTTTCTCTTTTGCTTGGTAGCTTTTCAAATTGATAGGAATTTCAGGAGCTGCTCGTGAGAAACATTTTTAAATAGGCCTATATTACATGTTAATGCTATCGAAACTGTTTCACGGATGGGAGCTGCTATTTATTTATTTGTTGTCTATATCCAATACAATTTTACATTTCTATACATGTTTACAAAGAGTACTTATATAGTTAACACAGACATCATACTGAAATGTAGTGCTGTTGTGTTGATGCTATTTATTTATTCCGAACTCGAGACAATTGTAATTATTTATTTGATGTATTGTAGCAAGTCGCAGGTAACAATTTGAACAATTTGCATTGTAACTTTGAAACGAAAACTAAGATTACACTGTTTCTCTTTCATTTTATTTTTTTAGCATTGCTCAGTATCAAAGGTAATAAATTACACAACATTTCATTTAGACATGTTTTATTGAGATGAAAATGTGACAGCACGGTTTAAATAGTTATGGAGCGTGAATATAGGACGATCGTTAAAGCAATCACTAAATACACCTTGCACTAACCTCTGCCAGGTATTGCAGTACTTTCAAACGAGTTTTTTTGCTTTAGCAACTAATTTCAATTCGTGAATACAGTAAAGAAATCTAACATTTTCTGCTAGAATAATTTCTATCAATTTGAGAACGTTCAAGGACACAAAATTCCGACCAGAGCTTAATTTTTTGTTCCAAAGCGATGGAAATCTCATGAAAAAAACGGTATTAATCTTCCATTGTTAGTATGATAGTTAACACAATAAATTACTTTATGGTTAAGCAGTGTATTTCAATAATTTTATCCATGTATATTAATCAAATTTGGTTTAATAGAAATTCACACTGAGCTTTTAATTGTGCATACATTTATTGTGCACGTGTTATTCATAATTATTAGTTGTAAGAGTTTAAATTGATGTTTTATTGGTGTGGAATTAGTGTGCAGAAAATGTGGAAAGAAGTGTTTCTTTTTCCCCTTTCTCCTTGAGATTTTTGCCTTTTTCTCTGTCAGTCGATCTATACTTTAACCACAGTTCTGTCACAAATTCATCTGCTATGAGATTAGATGAGTTTTTAGAAACCATCCTTAGTAAAAACACCCCGTCTCCTTTCAGAAAATCTTTGATAAAATACATAACTTTGACCTTCTTTTCCGCATCAGACAGATCTCCTTTTGATGGGATCTTACTGCTAACATACCGATATTTTTCACCATCGCTACAGGACTTGTAGATCCACAAAATGGGACTCAAGGCGGTGATAAAAGCCACGATTAAAAACCAAAACCAAATGAAAATAAAGACAATTTCATTGTACAGGTTGATGGGCAGTGCGCATTGGACAGTGTACCTCTGAATGTTACCGACTATTCGAATCTTAAAATCGCACAGACTAATGCGAGGAAATCGCTTTGAATTCATCAGATCTTGGCCAGTGAAAAGCTTACCCATAACTTCAAACCCATAAAAACTGTAATCAGACCCAAGGAAAAAATTAAGAAAACATATCTGAGCTAGAACATGGACGAGATACACGACTTTGAAGACCAGATACGTAACGACCAGGCGGTTTCGGCTCGCGTACCCGTTTATACTCTCCAGGTACGCGTACATGTGTTCAGTCATGTATCCCATCGCCTTGGTTTTCTGTTCGGATTTCTTGCACGTCTGACATTCAATTGCTTCATCCGTGATACTGGACACGGATATACCTTAAACAGGCGCAAAAAGACGTCAACATTTTGGCAACTTAGACATTATTCTATTTTAGAAATTGTCGCTAAGGTCTAGAGCACAAGAAATTCATTTTAAAAGTCCAGGTCAAGCAGAGATCTGCACTGATCTGGCAACGCCAAACTGTTTTACCTTTTATGCTTTCGTCACCTTACTCTGTCCTAATGTGATCTACTGCCTGTCTATTCATCTATCAGTTCGTCTATTTATTTGACGCAATCAACTTGTTTGACTTTTAATTTTTATCTGGCTACCCATCAATTCACCCATTCACTCTCCTACCTTACCTCCCACGTGTTTACTGGTGAGTCTCCACAGAGCTTTAGGTAGATGGAAGCACGCGGCCAGGACGATGAGGAAGAAGCCGACCCACTGGTAGTACTTCTCCTATCATCTCCCGGGGCTTACCCTCTTCAGGTATCCGCTCATCATACGGCAGGTAGTACGTGTTGTGCACCTGTAACGTAACACAATGAATCTTAACTCAAATATAGAACCAAGTTGATTGAATACTCTGTGCGTTATGCCATTTTAACTTGAAAGCACCCCCCAAAGCATTGCTGAATCTAGTCCCAGTATTAATTTCCATTTTCTCTTTGGCCAGGCTTTTTTATCTATTGGAATATGCATCAGTGGGGGAAATTTGTGAGAACGAAAATCGGGGCAAAATCACTAAAAATTTACTTTTCTGTCTATTTTTGCATATGTCAGATCATGAAATTACTATTAAAAGTTTAGCTACCCGTAACAATTGACATAAAATTTTTAGGAACAGAAAGTTACGATTTCGCGTTACTTGGGGTCTGATTCAATGCAACAAATAAAAAAGTGTGGCCGAAATGAAAAGAAAAAAAGTGAACGATAAACTTATTTGGTGAGGAAACACTTTCGATCAGTCAGTACGATCTTACTTTGCTAGCTACTAAAAATGAAAAAGGTAGTTGTGCAACTACCAGTCTGTCGAATGTCATAGCAATGGTATCTAACGTCATGACGCTGTAAGTTTTGATGTCATAATGTCACCAAAGAAAACAATATCATGGAGTGGAAATTGAAATTGAAATTTTTGTTTTGTCTTGGTTTCTATTTTGATGGTTATCATCTGTTTCGTTTTGTCTTAGTTTCTATTTTTACAATTTTTTAGGCAGACGACCACATAATCTGTCATTCGACAGACAATAAACTAGTTATGAATACAAGGTAGGTGATGATACTCCCAGTTGTAAACCACGCCTAATTTCAAATGATTTATTTCATTCGACCATGACTCGCTTTTACAAAGGCATACAGGACCAAAGATAGCGTAACCAGTACTCAGAATTCGTATCAGAAGTTTAACAATAGCGAATCAAAAGCACAAAGTGAAATTCATTTTTTATCTCCTTTGTTCTCTCGTTCTTCGTTTCCAAAATGACACGATTCCTGTGTACTGGTGCAAGGATACGTGCTCACCCAACAGACGGCGTTAGTGAAGGCGACATGGCTGGAGGTGAAGTGCGCAGGACACCAGCAGTCAATAGGGGTTCCGTAGTACTGCTTAGTCGTTAGCAGCACGGCGAATAATCCCAGCAGGGTCACGGTGTATCTGAAAAGTAAGCAGCGCTGTACCAGTAACTTATTGGGGCGAGTGGTCAGTGTGCAATCGTTTTTGTTCAAGGGCGTTTTCAAAGGATTTCAAAGTTTCTTCAACTGATTTCAAATTCGATTAAATTTTACTTTGTGTGTGGAAAAAGGGAAAAAAATTCATAGCACTCAATTTCTTGTACCTACCTACAGCTGAGTCTGTCAGAGAAGCTGTCACCCCCTCCAATCTTAGGATCGGACGACTCTCCCATAGAACCAAATATTTGTCTCAACATCTTGGAATCTGGAATAAAAGATTACGGATTGAAGAGAGAACTAACAATGTAAAAGCAATCGTGAATTCTAGCGTTTTAGGCACAGCAACACAAAAGATGTTGTTGCTCTGGAATGATAGGGATTCGCGCTGTCCCTTTATTCGAGTCAGAAGCACAGCCTGGAAGTCTTGCTAAGAAATAAAACATTCTTTATTCATATGCTGTTGTTGCGGGTTCTCAAACTCTACCAAATATCCGAAGCGAGTTAATCTGAATTGCCTTAGATTATAAAGATTTATCAATTAGGAGCGAAAGAAATCACAGTTAAAAATACCCATTGGCATGGTCTGACAGTTTGACAGATTTTGGTTTAGCATTCACACCTGTAGAAGATGATGCACTGGTCGAACTAGGTCCTTTGTTTTGTTGATTATTGATGAATGAGGCAATTGCTGGTTGCCGTGCCGGGACGGTCAGTTTTTTTACCTGATGTTGAACTATTTGCACCGGTGATTTTCAGAGTGTTAGAGGCACTTTGTGCACTTTGTTGACCTTTTGTATTTGTCGAAGAGTTAGGTGTTTTCAATCCTTTTTGAGTACTGTCGTCTTGTCGTAGCACCATAGTTAATTATTTAGGATGTTTTTCTGTTTTGCCTTACAACAAAGTTTTACTTACATCTATATTATGTTCGATATCTTTCTTTACTCAATCACTTTGGGATTTTGATGCTGATCTTATATCACTTTTTTTTTCACTATTTAATCCAGTTTTTACTCCTTGATAATTATGTATGTTAATCTGTATACATTTATATTTTTTATTTCATTGTTGTTATGACTTTTTAGCTCAGAGAATGATGTTAAGAGAGCATTTTATCGGAGCCGTAGCAAAGCCGGTATTAGCTCTCCGCCATCTTGTACTAAACGTCATGGTGCGTGGAACAGTAAATATTTACCAAGATGGATCATTAGAGTAACTTTGAAAGAAACGCATTGTGTATTTTCTACGATGAAAGTTACGCAATTTAACCCATTTAGGCCATTTCATTAAATCCGTGTAATGGTAATCATTTATTCTCTGTAACTTGTGCAATGTGTTGAGTCAATATTCTGTTGACCAGTGTCAGTGGCAGATCCGGGGGGGGGACCTGGGGGCCAGTGCCCCCTCTTTGGCCCAAGTTTTGGGGCCTAACTTTGGGGCCCCAACACCTCAAGACACTAAAATTAGACTGTAATCTGTAAAACTTTTCAGCCTTGCTTCGCTTGGCATCATTTTCATTAGAATGCCTCCCAAAATATTTCTTGCCTCACTTCGCTTGGCATATTCCACATTTATCTGATGTCCTTTCTATTTTTGACTGATCGGCTGGTGAAATTCCTGTCATTTTGTAAACAGACAGAACAAAGGAGAGAACGAAAGAACTTCACGCTGTGCTTTTGATGCTCTATTGTCCCAAAAACCGATAGAAATTACACCCTCTGAGTTCTTTCCACAGATACATCACAGGGGCAGATCCAGGATTTCCCGTGGGGGGGCACCCGGCCTGTTGGGGGGGTGCCACCCCTATTTTCACCCAAAATTTAGCGGAAAGCACATGAAAACGAAGAAAATTTGGGCCGTTGGGGGGCGCGTGCCGGCGGCGCCCCCTTGATCCGCCAATGCATCATTATGTCTATTGCACTTCCCTCTAAACTTTTATAACTATTTTCATAGTGTTGATCAGTGCCCACATACAGATTCATATCAGCATAGTTTATAAATAAATTTTCACTCTGTCCAAATGGACATGTTAATATATTATTGCACTCAGGAATAATAAATGATCATTCATGTAAAAAAGCTATAAAAACATTTTTAAATGTGTCAAACAGTTGCCAGAAATAAAGGAGAATGCACATTTCAGTCAGTGTGCTCAGCGACTTGGCTTCTCTCCGTCGGCAAACATCGGCACTTGACAAGTTGCCTCCCCTTGACCAAATCCTGGATCCGCGGCTGGACCATATTTTATACCCCAGATTATTACAAGATGTCCTCCAACGTGTGAATGAATTATTTTTATCTACATTTATTGCCATTTCATTTTAGTTCTTCTTTTACTTTCAATTTTCTAAATATATAAATCTGCCCTATATTCACGGTTATGTGATTTGAGAACGAACCGACCCAGTTACATAATTAGAATAAAGGGGAGAATTTATTGTCCGTGTCTCATGAACTACAGGGGTCTACAGGGGTCTATCGATACCTTTTACCGGTATCGATAATCGATTTTGTTGATAAAAACAATTTAGTAATCTATTTGTATCGAGTTGTAAAGAGTTGTAAGTAGCTAAATTTCATAGATTTTAAGATTCATCCCCAAAAATTTTTAAAATAAAAGCAAAATTTCGACTTGTTAATCTGACTCGATATATGGCACATGTGTCTCAAATTATAAAACATCGTTCGTTTACACTAGAATAAAAAAAAAACCACACACACACACAATCGCTAATGAAAATTCCATTAATTTGAAAACAAAAGAATAGTATAGCCTGTGCTATTTCTTCGAAATTAGTAGGGTGTTCCGCACAAAATGAGCGAAAATCGCATGCTGCTCCAATATTTGTTCAAACCTTATCAATAAAGAGGTTTCAAATACCCGATTGCAAGCCCTACAAGTAACGGCTAAAATGAAGATAATCAACAAAGCATGACTGATGTGCGCGGGGTATAAAACCACGAACATCGCATCACATTCCCCGAACTTTGTTACCAAGATTGTCACCAAGAAAGTTTCCAAAGACTTTGGAGATTTAAACGTCGGAAGTAGTTTTTTTATCAAGGGAAAGGCAAAGGTAAGAGTGGTTTTTTATGTTATGCATAATTTTTGTGTTAAAGAAGGGAGCCAAAGAAATTAAAGCCATTGTCTTTGCAATAAACAAACCCCAACCGCCTCAACGCCTTCCACCACCAAACGACCTGCCTCATCACTGAGCCCATCTCAGCAGGAAAAGCCATCCAAAAATCTGAACATGCCCACCAATCCTCATGTCAAGGTGTTTTGAATCAAGTTCACCTCTGATGTAGAGTTTTAGTCTGGACAAGTAGTGCGATTATATGTTGCGGTAAGACTTCCGTATTACACATCATGGATTTTTGCATATTACTAAAAATGTTACAACGGCACTATATACATCAATTTTACTTATCCTGTATGTGTAATACGGAAGTCTTTCCAATTGTTTATTTTTCTCTTTCATCCTACTCTTTAAAGATGTAAAATCGAAAGCTGGTCTCAGACCGTATGGACTCTAAGAGGTTTAGTTTGATGTAATATTTTGTTAAGCAGTTACTGTGTTACAGTTTATATAATAATTTATATTAATCATTGTTCTTATCACTTACGAGCTACGTCATCAAACAGGAGAAGTATTAACTAATTATGATCGGTACATGTATGTATAAAAATGAAGAACTGTGGATGTAAGGCAAAACGGCATATACTCTTGACATTTTAATGTTGGCTTACTTTTCATGCAAGTGCAGCGTACGTGCGGATAATGCGAAAGGACGCTGAACTATTGTTGTAAGGCAAAACGGTACATCCTACTGACATTTTTACACTGGATTATTCATCACGTAACTAATTGTAAGTGCGAAAAGTCAAAACGTCATTATCACTGTCTTTGATTGTGTAAAAGACTCTTTTATTGCTATGAAAATGTGGGTCACATAAGTACACATGTATGATATTTTCTCCAACAAACCCGACTACAATTCAGAAAACTATTTCGCCTTCACTGTAAATATATTACTCGTGTTTAATTTTTAATTTTAATTTTATATTGTTAAATTCAACTCAAATGATTCTCTTTAATTAACGTAGTAGATGACTCTAACACCGATCCGTCATTACAGTCTTTAGACTTAAGAGTCGGTTTTGCATTTTACTATTACGTGTCATAAAACTGCACTTGCATGTCACACATGTACGAAGAATAATGCAAAACAATAAATCAATCAATCAAACCATTGTATTCACAGCAGACAGTGAGATTTTAGAGCTTCTACGACGTGATTGCAAAATTGTACAGACAGACAGACAGACGGAAAGTGCGCAAATGATTACTAATTTTCCAAGTGAAACTTTCAAGGAACCATTTTGTGCGTCATCTTTAGTTTGTTTCGTTTGTCCATTTGAAATGCATTGCCACTCCAGATCATGAAACTACTATTAAAAATTTAGCTCCCCTCGACAATTGGATTTCCTGCTGAGTTCATTCAGCCCAATCCTTGTGGGGCGCTTAACTTATGATAGTAATTTCATGATTTGTGGCGGCGACATGTAAGGTCAGGCAACTATTTCAAATAAATGGGCCAAAGCCCGAAACATGGCCGTGAATTAAAGTCATAAGTTAAACAATGTTTTATAATTTGAAACACTTGTATCATGAATCGAGTCAAATCAACAAGTCACAAGGTAATGAGGTTTATTTTATTTTGTTTACTTCCGGTATTGCCTTGGTAACAGAGATATACAGAATGGCGACTGATTTTCCACGTATAGATCAGAATGGCGAAATACACGTTCCTAACGACGAGGTATTTATACGTTTCATTAAACTCTGTACCGATTGATTTCATAAGTTGATCCATAAATTTGTTGTTGTTTAGGGATTGGGGGGAGGGGAGGGGGTGATTACTCGCAACACCTGCGGCCTCATGTGGCCGCCTTATTACGAGTATATTTAAATTATATAACTGATATGGATGAGAAGTCAAGCCTCTCTTCTGTTGCCCCCGAATTATCTATTATCATTGGGAAATTGTAGCTCTTCCTAAATTCTGGTCCTTAGTCTCGTGCGTTTTGTGAATGATATTGACGCATTTTTTCCGAAACCTGGAAGAAAACAAAAAAATAATTACGTCTGCTAATAAATCGATACTTGATGTCATTAATATTGGTAAATCATATCATACAGGAATACAAGAGTTTACTATAGTATCTGTAATTTATCCGTAGAAGGGTAAAATAAAAAGATGCACCTTCCTATCATAAGCATTTCCCTTTCCCACAGTCATTACAAGCAATTCGGACAATTTCTTTCATTTGAGTCAGTAGAGGAGATCCCATCATTTACTAGCTAATTGGCAATTTTCACACCCGGACGTAGTTATTTTATGTGTACAGTATCGCATTAATTTACGACAAATACCATTCTTCTCTGTTAACACTACGTTCTTTCTGTGACATTTTGAGCCCTGAAAGTAAATAAACACAAGATTTTGTGATGACATGTTCGACTGTGGGAAAATATGTTGAAAGTGTATGATAATTCACAAGGATTCACTTAAAGACTGAATTTTTTTCCAAGTAGCCTCAGAATTGTTTTAGCCAAATTACTTGATGCACCTGGTGTAATTGAATTAGATAATAGCCCTATTTTCTGAGTGATCCCAAATATAGCTAGTTTTTTTTTAATAAAATAACTGACGAAGAATAAAAACCCAATGATTTTCGTGTAAAAAAACTTTTGACGCCCTGGATCCACCACTGGAGTATTGTACTTACCTCAGTATTCTTTCAGTATTTCAGAATCTTACCGTGCGACGAGAGAACGTCTGAGATCCTGATGCCTAACGAGGCCGCGATGCACCTGCCCGGTACATCAGGGGATCCCAGACCGGTACAGTGCACCAGGGACTGCACCAGCTGGCTGAGACACTACAAGGTGCACACCGCTACCCCTCTTACTGGTATGTTATGTTTGTGTGTAGAGGGTGGGGTGGGGGTGAAGAGGGTATGTTTATTTGTATGTGTACTCCTCGTATCGAAATTGAGAAACCGATAATGATTTTGAAAATAATTGCAAAGTTTCTATCTGATGTACCTGATATATTTACAAATGATAAGTGATAATCCGGATTTTTTTTATTTGGAAAAGTAATATTTTCATTTTCCAAAAGTTACATCCAATACAATTCTTTAACAGTTACCATTTCCAGGAGTATCTTTAATTACAAAGTTATTTTTGTTTTGTTATTTATTCATTTGTTAATTTATTTTTACTTTATTTATTTATTTCACAAAGATGACATTAAGTGCTGCGCGGCGGGCTGTGACAAAAAGGCGACAATAGGAGCGCACGTGTTCCTGACGAGTGGATCCGTCACCGCAAGGAAAGTGCCGTACATCGTGCCGACGTGTCACGGGCACAACACCGCCACGTGAGTTATGTGTTCCTAACCCCTTCCCTGAGACCTACTGGCAGATTTCCTGTTTCGGGGCTGTTCAAAACTCAGCAAAAAAGTGCAAGAAAATGGATAAAATCCAGGCTGTACGAGGGGGCTTCCAGACCTGCACTTCCCCCTGGATCAGCCAAAGTGTCATAAAAAGATGGAAGTCGTGACGGATCACAAGTATTTCGAGTCATACCCCATCGCCACAGTGACGGCCAGTCATTTTACATGCCAGGCGAATTATTTCAAGATTAGTTATTTTCATAACAGTTTAAGCAATATTTTAATCTTTCATGAATTATTTTGAGTGTTTTCTCTCCTCTCAGTGTGTGCCTACCAGTTATGAGTACGAGTATTTATTTATTTGCCAGGTGTGTGCGCCGAGCTGGAGCTGAGATGCCGACACGACAGGAGTTTGTAGCGACGGGGAACCGGACGTGTGACGGGATGAGCATGAACCGGATGATCCGCGCGGTGCCCGCTACTCACATCAGCGCTGCTGTGGGCGATAAACAAGTGCCGCAGAGAGACAGGGTCAATTAAATGTAACCTGTCCCAAATGCAATTTATATTCCAATCATCTCTGTGTAATTGCTTATACAAAATCAACAAACTGGCGGAATCAAAAATGAAAACTAAAATGAAAATAATGAAAACGTACTTCTGAGTTTCTACTAAAATGAAAGCATTTCGTCACACTGGGAGGTTCTATTGTTTTCTTACTGCCTTACTCTTTTGTACGGTTATATCAGTGATGTGATTTCACAGCCCGTAACGTAAAACATCCTGTAATTTAGTTTTAAAAAAAATTACTTTACTTTATTGTCAATTCAAAATTTTACGGTGAACATCGTCAGGTTAATTTGTAAAATGTTTCCAATTTCGCAAGGATCAAATGTCTGTTCTTAGTTCATCATATTAGAAAAGAGGATACTTTTGTTATATTTAGAAAAAATTCTATTGTCGAAAAATGAAATCAATTTAAAAGGTCGTTAAGATAAGCAACCCGCCTCATTATATAGATTATGCCAAACGCCTTTACATTGACAGTATTAACGATTTGCGTATTTCTACGGTTTTTGCGTATTAAACAACTTGATTTACGAAACGTATCGTTCTCTTCTTTATTTTCTCTATGACATGAATGCCGAGAGGTTGGAAAGGTCCGAAATCAGGTACAAATGAAATTTCGGATTATTTTAAAATTTATTTAATTTTTATTTTCCTGAGGATAACCTCGCACACCATGCTAATTCCGAAAAGTCGTGCATTGGTTTGAAAATTGTACAAATATAGAATTTGTTAGTTGAGGTGAACTCGAGGCGGTAGTTGACAATAAAGTGAGACCAGGCCGGAGTAATATTTCCAAATTTGAAAGCCTTTTGAAATGCCTATCAGTTCTGAAACAATAGAATATGAAAGGCACAGTGTGAAATCCTTTTGTTTTCCCTTTTGTTCTTTCGGTTTTAGAATCGATAGGAATTTCAGGAGCTGTTGGTATTTTCCCCTTTTACATAGGCAGCCATTTCTGGTGTCACGAGAATTTTCTGCAAATTTGATTTTAAGACTGACATATTCATGTTGGTCACAGAAAGGAAAATGTTGAGTATACTTACAAATCCTTTTGTGCAGAATTTATAATTAGTGTAAACCACTTTTGTAAATACCATGAGGCATTTAGGTTTAATTAAACACTGTATTGCATTGAGGATTCTTATTTTATTGAGTCAAATTCTTCTTGCTGCTGCGATTACACTGTTAAATTAATTTGTTTTACAACTTGCCATATTGATTTACCAAAAGCACCAGTTGGATAAAATTATGTCCAAATACCCTGTTTCTCATCTTTTGTTCAGGTGCGCTCTCTGCACATCTTCAAGGCAAAAATCAAACTGGTATGAACGCAGGACAAAATTTAGATGCTACTTTTTGAAGATTTAAAGAAACCAATTCAAGATATCTTAACAAACATAAATTTCGACAGGCAAAAGATATGAAATAGGAAGTGTCAGATCCACAATTTTTCTTGAATTTACGATATGGTCATGGACGGGAATCAGATCCATTTTCCGGTCTGCCCAGACGGGATTCATAAAATTGACTGTAGATTGTCAATGTTGATTTCTTACCAGTTGTCTGATTATCTGCACAAATTGATGACCAATCAAAGTAAGCGGATGAAACATTTCGTTAACTACATTATTGTAGCATTTTTATTTGTCCATACATACAACCAATTAAAATTTAGAGATTTTTAGCGTGTGATAATGGGCGGATTTGGTGAAACGTAAAAGGCACGGAGCGACATCTAACTGTAAACACCACATACGATAGATGTCGCCTGTGGATAGGACGGAATTTTTGTGAAGCAAGTACAATAGATGTTTGTTACTTTGCAGTACAAACGGTAGATGGCATTCTGCTGCTGCGTGTACATTGAATTTAACAAAAATGCAGTATGATGTGATTCAGCTTAAAGTAGCGCACGGTTGTTCAATATGAGATGAGCTTTTGGAAATTCAACAACGTGAAACTATGAAACCGACCTTCGTTTTACATTTTTGGACCTCAAGAGTAGTATTTCGCACTGTACAAATTAGATATTTTTGTTTGGCGTCCCCTGATTTTCTTCTCGTGCTGCTTCATGCAGTATTTTATTTTGTTGGGTTTTTACCCTTGAAGGTCAATGTAAAACTTTAGAGACATTTTTATATTACTTATAAAATTAACTGTCATTACCAGAGCTGAAAAGTCAGTTCTTTCACACACACCTTGCATACCCACTCCTTTTGGTAAATATATATTATGGCTAATTATAAATGACAGACCGACAGTTCCATGAACTCTATGTTGTATTTTGAGGATAAGTAATTTAGTAAGTAAGTTGCCAGATCCGGGAAACTGATGCGAGTGATTTGTGTCCACTTTGTGAGGGAGTTGTTACATTCTCCATTGACACCAATGTTAAAGTTTTTGGCACATTTTATCACTTTGAAATGCCCAAATCTCAGCACATAGGAGGGATTTTGCAAGGAAATATAGTTTAACTGTACCCTTCATAGTCCCAGATCCAGTTAATGTCTTTTTATTCTAAAATTCCTACTACAACCCATAAAACAGACATTAACTGGATCTGGGAATATTTCTGTACCAGATAAACTATATTTCCTTGAAAAATTCCTTCTATGTGCTGAGATTTGGGCATTTCAAAGTGATAAAATATGCCCAAAACTTTAACATTGGTGTCAATGGAGAATGTAACAACTCCCTCACAAAGTGTACACCAATCCGTCACATCATTCACACAGTTCACCGGGCCTGGTTGCAGTGAAATTTAACAAATATGAGGAAAAGTGCTACATTGTATAACCCTGAATATAGTTTGGTCGCATTCATTTTTCAACTAGGAATGCATTTTTCTCAGTGCAAAGATCTGTTAGTTTTTCTTGTGTCAAAACTACATGCATCAGTCTACTTTTAAATTATTAACATTCTTGTGTGGCCGCCTTGTTTATGTCCAACATCAGATCCTGAATTTGATTCATTTTTTGACAATAGCATTCCATGCTGCTTCACCCCCTTCCCCACGAAAAAACACCAGTCGACATCTAAGCGTAAGTTCGTAAATTTATAAATTTTACAGATAAATTGTGTGATAGTGAAATGGAGTCCTGAAGAAAAGGACTTTTCCCGCGGGTAATAAGTTGTGTGCTCTCTGATATTGTATCTAGGACGAAGAGCGTTTTCTCAGGGTTTTCTCTGAACAGATAGGGAATTCTAGGAATAAAGGTGAGGGTCCCCGCCATAGTATTATGAAATTAACAAGTAACAGCTTACATTAAAGTTTGACAAGCATGTATCGGGAAACTTGGTAACAATTATTACTCACTTTCTTTTTTTCGAACAGAACTCGCGTGATTTTTGTGAAGTCTAAAAATCGATAAAGTAATGATGAAGGAGGTACTGTAAAACTTTTTGCAGACTTTCTAAAATTGTTCATATTTCACTCCGATTATCTCTATACCACAGACAAGTCAAGTATTTTTATCAGTACTTGATATTGGGTCCAAACTGCCACAAAATCTTAAGATCGAGGTAAATTTATGACTTGACGTGCTCTTTGTTACACTTTTCACATAGCTCAGCAGTACTTAACTGATGTCTTAAGTGTTTTGTTGCCGAAATAAATCAAGTTCTAATAACTAATAGTTAAAGGTTCTTATCAAGAAATGTAACACGGTTCATTTAGTAACACTAGAATTGTTTAAACATGCCCATGAACTTAATGTATGGTGTGTCAGGTGGTGGGATGACAAATTAGTGACTGTACGAGACAAAATGAACTGCGTGCACCGATAACAGAGCATGTTTGGCAATAGCTGAAGAATTTTCACTTGATTTTGTGCAATTTAGATGCAAAAACTGCAAAGCAGTATCATGTAAGCCATGTGCAACCTGCATAAATGTACTTGCATTCTGAACAAAGCATAGAAAGACTTCATGGTAGATGAAAATGCAATAGCTGAGTTTTGAAATCCTCCAAAAATGATGAGCTGTTGCATAAATAGTTTTTCTTTACTAAAATGGAAAATATCATATGCAGCTTGTAGGCACTTTCAAAGAAGAATGAGACATTGCAATGTTTACACTGGAATTTCTGTTCACGATGTGTGTAGGCATGTCACTTCATGCTGCTGGGCGTGTTGTACTTTTTGTTACATTCTTTGCAGGTTATTTTGATCTCATGCACAGAGATGTAGTGCATATTAAGCACTCTTCTAGTGTTGCACTTCATGCCACAAAGTTCACATGTGATGAAGGGCTTACTCAGTCTCCATTTAATTCCTTTAGTGTCAGTACGGAACTCGCCGATTATTTTATCCCCTGTGCTTTTAGACGGAGTTTGTTGCTTCCGCGAATGGGACCGTGTTATCTTGGTTCAACCCAAGTTGGCAGCCGACGACATTCTCCTTTCTTCGGTATATTATCACTATCCATTGGCGGATCCAGGATTTCCCGTACAGGGGTGTGCCCGGCTCTTGGGGGGGGGACGCCAACCCAATTTTCACCTATTTTTGCCCAAAAATCGGGAAAAACTGCATAACTGCATGAAAATGAAGAAAATTTTGGCCGGGGGGGGGGGGGGGGGGACCCCCCCCCCTCCCCCCCCCCCCCCCCCCCCCCCCCCCCCCCCCCCCCCCCTCTCCCCCCCCCCACCACGCACCTCCTGCGCTCCCTCTAAATCCACCAAAGCTATCAGAGCGATGTTTGGAGGCATTTTCTGCCGTTAGAAATATGCCTCCTCTAGTGTGTTTACGTCCCATTGGGACAACACCTTCTTGCTGAGTCGGAGATGTTATAGTAGCATTGGGTTTTGATTTCATCGTGGATCTTAACGGGCTGATAACTGCGTCACCCTTTGAGCGTGTACTACACGGATGGTTTGTCGGTGAAGTTATATCGGACTGCTTGGGTGGTCTACGTAATTACTTACACAGAATTACCAAATCAGTGGAACCATTTCATTTAAAATATTTAGATCTATGTTATTTAGCAAAACCAAAAACTGAAATGAAAATAATGAAAACAAACTTCAGTGTCTAACGTAAAAAGAAAACATTTCCCTTACAGTGGGAGGTTCTGTTGTTCTCTTACTGACTTATTTGTTTTCTATGGTTATACAAGTGATATGCCTTGATTACACAGTCCTCTAAACGTAAACCAAATGAAAATATCTGTAAATAAATCCATCCGGTAATTTAGTTTAAAACTACTTTACCTTATTGTCAAATTGAAAATTTGAGAAGCATATTAGGTTAATTAGTAAAATTAATTTTGCAAGCGAATCTTCCAGGTGAAAGGATGAAATGTCTGTTCTTGGTTCTTCATTTAGGGAAAAGTGGGTTCACTAAATTCTATTGTCGCAAAATGAAATCAATTTCAGCAGCCGCCAAAATAAGGAAACGCCTTTCTGGCATTGAACATTTGACCAAATATGTCTTTTTTGTTCAGCTTATGATGTCGATCTAAATAACTTGATTTACGAAACGTATCGTTCTCTTCTTTATTTTCTCTCTGACATGTGTACCGGGAAGTTGAGAAGGTTAGAAATAGGTACAATTGATGCTTTTAATTATCTTATCATGATGTATGTTTTTATTGACGGTGATTGTGTCTCGATGAGTGCAACACTGTTGATTTCAAGAGAGTTGACGTGTTATCATTATGTCACTTGACCACTAAAACCTGGCTAAGAAGAAAATGAAAATCCCTAAATTTATTCTGAGTTGTTCCAAAATAAAGAAAAGTCAGATTGATCAAGTAATTGAGATCATAATTGTTCCAATTCCATTTTTCGCCCGCCGTAAATTAAAAAAAACCAACAAAAACACACCAACCATTTCCAAAATATTGCTTTGATCCCCATCACTAGGACTATATTGGGGAAATGTTTATGATACAATTATTGAAACAAACAAATTTCAGTTTTACATATAGTAAATTGTATTCGATTTACCCATCACAAGATCCCATAGTTTCCTGCGTGTTAATAAATCACAAATCTAAATTATCTTTTGTCGATTTGTTTGCTGAAGAACAAATCAATCAAGGCAATTTTTTTGCAAAATCCAGTTGGTTACCTCACCAAACATCGTGAGGTACACATACAACAGTTACAAAAATCTGTTTTTCATTCAGCCAATTGTTTTACACATTACCTTGATATTACACACCAGACTTGTATTAACTGAAATAAATGCTTCTGGTCACTTTGTTTATTAACTTTAATAAATGGATCTTGCTGAAAGTAGAGGTTTATGGTTATGACGCATATTATTATGGTGACAATCCATATCGATACGGCTTCTTTTTAGAATTATTTGCGATGATTGATGGATTTAATGAATATGATTTGCTTAGTGTTGACATAGGTGACAACTGGCACATAACCAGTTACCTGTTCATTGTTACACAGTTCAATGGGCAATGCAATGCCTGAATGTTGACCCTAAAACATGTCAACTTCCAGTAATCGTACATTTGACACCAAGGCCCAATTGAACTTTGTAACAATTAACAGGTAACTTGAATGAACTGCCTATTGTGTATTGTGCCCTGATCATGCATTCATTCCCAGCACTGCGTTTATATTCTGGCTCAGTCTCAGTGCACTCAGGTCAGTTAGCAGGTGTCAGCATCTCATAGGTAGGTACAGGTAAATAGAAGACAATATCAATGCCACTTTTGTAATGTTACCTTCTTTGCACTTCTTTTATATACACCAACCCAAATTACATAAATTATTTAAGCCAGTGCCCTACGGGGACTGGCTTCATTCAATGAGTTGAGATTCATGTGAAATGCTGAAAACAAGATCCTACTTTACCGCCCCCCACACCCAGTTCCACAACTTTTTGTGAAAGGGGGTGGGGGGTGGGAGGTGCCTCAACTTTTTGGGAAATGTGGGGGGTCCCTCAACCTTTCGGTAAAATGGGGGGTGGGGGTGGGGTCTTGGCCAACTGAGTACACTGAGTCC
>JBCAUI010025565.1:0-38875 GCA_038406195.1 Haplosyllis anthogorgicola | reverse complement strand
AGGGCCCCAGGCGGGGCCCTTAGCCAATCAGAAGTCCCTCCCAAGTGGCCCTATACTCTCTGACACCTGAAATTCACTCTGCCTGGGTTTTCGAGTTGTTCTCATATTGAATAAGAAATCACATCTGCCACACTGCATGCATCCATTATCTACATGTTAAGAAGACAATGTCCATATGTACTCTAATTTAGAACAAACATGGTGACATGTTGTCTCAATTACCAACACTGTCTTTAAAGTTACTGAACTACATTTACAAGAATCGTGTCCAAATGATTGGATGCAGTCTGCGAAAGCATGCTGAACACTATAGAAATAGTCTTCCTGGCTGCTTTTGTGAGTACCTTCAATTCTTCATAAAACATCAGGCATCCTTGCCGCTGACAATAGCTCAGGTTGACTCTATTATGCATTATTGAAGATGTCTAATGCAACTAATGTGTCCTGATTTTAACAACTCCTTTCTGTGTGGTACGAGTTTACAATTCATGATTAGACTTGCCATAATGGCACAAAAGAACAGAAATATAAAGTATTTTCCCAACAACAATGATGCTAATAAAGCGTAAATGTTGACCTATATCGGAAAACAGTGAGTCCAATTAGTGAAACCACAACCAACACGCACTTCCACAAACCTAATACCTCATTAATATTCATCAGTGGAATTGACACGGGAAAACAGATACAAATTGTAGTCTATGTCTTTAAAGCGGTCCTAGTTATTGATATGAAACTTGTCAAAATAAACCAAATAACAAAACAAAAAAGTGGATAAATAAAAACATTTTTACAAATAATACAAAGCAATAGAAATCCACACAGTACTAGTGATCGAATGAAAATCATCGAGTTGGTTGTCAATAGAGGTTTTTCCTAATTCATGCCCTGCCTAATCTGCCTAATTCAGGCTAATTTCATTTCCTATTTCTAGTTACTTATGTAATTTTTGAATATTTCACTGTGACTAGAAATAGTAAATATACTATTAATTGATAGAGTGGGTGTCCCTAAACCGTAAAATGGGTTCAACTGAAAAACTTAAGCCTTTTCGCTTGTATCTCATGGTGGGAATAGTTTTCAGTTTTGATGCTGCCACCTATAGTTAGTGCTGGATACCCGTTGCAACATAAAGCAGACAATTCATGTTTCATCCTTTCCTGTGGAGGTAAGCAGATGCCATTTTTTTCACTTGGCCAATTTTTCAGTTGAAAATCCCCGTTAGCAAGCAAAAATTTTTTCTTCTTAAGAATATCACTGAAAAAGTTTGAACAATATTCACAGATCATCATTATGTATTTATTTTAAAGAGGTTTTACTTTAATATTCCACATTTAACATTGACATGTGGGTGATATTAGAGTGTTCAATGGCCATCAAAGTGAAATGAAATTTAAAAATTTGTAGTGTCCCTGTACCAAAAAATCAATGTTATTAACCTGAAAAATCACCTGTTTTTTCACTTGCTCTTCATTTAGGGCATTTATCCGCACTTTAACTCCCTTAAATGACACAAACCAAGCATCTAGTTGTAATTCAAATAAAAATTCCATAAAATAGTTGTAAATATTCCATAAATTTATCTTAAAAATTCATAAATAAATGTCCATTACAACAGCATTATGTGTGATACTTTTTTGCTTGACATGTAGTTTCTTTAATTTTTGATAGGAAACATCAACATATCCACATGTAGATGGTCTGAGATCAACTTGTACTTGTTATCTTCAGTTGATGGACGATTTAGACATCTATGCTGGTTCTCCATGGCATCTTCAAGGTAACCCACTTTTTCAGTTGAGTTTGTGTATTTTTCACTTGACTTTACAGTCAATTAATCACAATTTCCCAACTGCTCAACTGTCCAGCATAGACTATATTATTAAATATTGTTTGTCCAGGTCTCCCTTTTACCTGTAGCTATTTATTTCAATTAGATTTGTTTATTTTAAATGGCTTCAAATCAATCTATCAATCCTTTGATACAAGCACAAGAGTCCGAGTTCTTTAATTGGAAGTGCTTGAGCTGTGGCATACTTGCACAGTCTCCAATGCATCTTGAAGATCAGCATATGGTTGAGTATGGACCATACACTGATGTAGAGGGTACAAAATGGATTAAGTGTGACAAGTGCATGACTCTGTACCATGTTATATGTGTCACGCACAGAACGCGCAGATTAACTGTGGGCACTAGTCAGCTGCTTGGGACTCGCCTGCAAAATGATAGAAATGAAAGTAATTGGGGAGTGACAGACTCCTCCGGTTAAAAGATAATGAAGGCAATTGAATACAGTTGAATGTCAGTGGACTGCAAAGGTCAAAGGACAGCAGCATGCTGGTAGGCTGGGAGCTAGTACCTCTCTGGTCAAAAGTGAAAAGGCAAAAGCTGGGTTGTAATGTTGTGGTATAGTTTTATACCCCCCCCTGCCGAGGATGACATCCACACATGCGGGTGACATCATCAGGAGATGACATAATGGATTCAACATGATGTGGCATCATGATGTAACCTACGTCATGACGTCACCAACCCCCAGGTGCATGCACCCGGCGGTAGCCACACCAAAGACCTAAAAATAGCACAGCATAACCGTCAACTGAAATGGTTACCGAGTGACTTTATGGCACTGCCAGTTTCTATTGGGACAAGGTGCAGGTCCCACAACTCATCCAGCACCTAGCGATACCATTACATTTTTGAGGTACAGGGCAATCAGCCATCAGTGCATCACACTCTCCCCCAGGACCTTTTGCCAGCCCTCTGGCATGCTTTACTATCCTGAGAAAACACACACAGCAATAGCAATATACAATTATAACTGTGGTAAATGACATAATACATTAGGTAACAATGATAAATCAATAAAACTCTACATAACATGCAAATTTCACAAATGCATCACAAAAGTTACAACGACTGATAATTTAAGCTACACTAAAAATTACCTCTATGACATTGACACGACATTAACTAGAGTGAGATCATTAAAATCAAATTGAGCACTGGTCAGTTCAGTCTTCACAGCAGTTCTCTTGAGTTGGTTGCAGACCACCTCTTTGTGCCACATGAAGGAGGCTGCAGATTGAGGGGTCAACAGACCTCAACATGGCACCCCAGGCTGCTGGGGCTCTTCCTGCAGGGATTCCATGGTGGTGTCCTGACTTCCCTGGAGCAGGTGATCCTCTTCATCTGTGTTCAGGGAGGCATCCTCCAGTGGATGCAAGTTGGTGTCTGACAAGCTCCCTATGCTGTCTGGCGATGTCATGTCTTCACCAGCACCACCTGGGGTGGCTGCCCTCAGCAAATCCAATGGGAAGGTAGCTATGTAGGCTTTGCTGGGGAAGGTGACTCTCTGAGGAGTCATCCTGGGTGAGGTCAGTTGGTCCTGGAGCACCAACTCTGCTGCTGCTGTGGAACCCTGGAATCAGATGACCCAGCTGTGGGATCATGATCACTCTCAGGTTGGATTTGAGCTCTGGGGAGGGCATGGTGTCCCTCATGTGCTTGAGCAGATCAATGACAGTGTCATTGAGAAGGTCAATGTCGAGGTTTAGTTCTAGTGCCTTGCTCAATGGCAAAGGTTCCACCTGCAGGTTCAGTGGTGAATGTTCCACCTGCAGGCTCCACAGTGCTGACAACCCCAGGGGATCTGGATTCAGGGGGTCCGGCATGAACAATTGACAACTAGGCATAGGTGGAGGGGGTAACCTTCAGTTCCCATTCTCACCAGTGGGTAAGGTGGGTGGGTGTGTCCCATCTCCCTCTCTTTCCATGTAACCCCAGTGGGCAAGATGTGCTGCATTTTGGTTGGCACATTTTGGTTGGACACAATACCCAGTGGCTGAGTTGAGTGGTGTCATAAGGTGGTGCCATGGCCTTTCCCTAGTATGGGGTCCTTCTCCAGTCAGCCAGAGCCGAATTCAGTGTAGGACTCCACTGAGATGCCGAGTCCCTTGTAGACAACTCAACCTGCATGGTACACCCTGTCCCGGCTCAGGATTGAGTCATGGCATGTCACACTCATCCCCTTGAGACACCTCAGGAAGTCAACTATATCGAGTTTCTTCACATAGGCCATTGATTTTATGTATTCATCGATGCAAGTGGGTATTTCTGAGTGTTCACCATTCAAGCTGTGCCAGAAGCAAGGAGGTTTCACATTGGAACATGCGTAGAGCAGTGCGGCTCCCGTGGTGTTCATCTGCAGAACACTGCTTTGACGAACGTCCAGGACATTGTGGAATTTGGGGTCGAGGAACTGATGGCACCTTAGTATTGGTGGCTCTGGGGGACATGCCATGATGGGATTATCTGCACTGTGAATGTATTGGGCAGTCTGGGTCATGCCCCACATTACACATAGACACACTGCCAACTCTTTGTACTTGTCGGTAATGCTGTTAAGCTGCCAGCTCCAGCCTGGCTTGCTTTCCTTTTCCCAATCAATGTCTCAGATTCAATGGGTGATCCACTGCTCAGGGTGTTGGAAGGGATCCACTACAACTTTCAGGATTGCCGGCATTGTCTGCAGTTTTATTGGCCTCAAGTCTTAATTCGGGGCCGGCCTGTGGGGTCGAGTGACAACACTTTGGACTCCTTTCCATTGAGTGGCCTCCGAGTACCAGGGGGGTTGCACCTGGGAGTCACACTGGGAGTGGGGAGGCTCCTGTGTGCTGACCGGGGTGACCCTTACCTCTCAGTGTGCTCTGGATGGAGTACAATCCCTTTTCCACTGGTTTAGGGGCACCTGTCAGCCTGTGCTCCCTGTCCTCTTCCCTTTGGCTATTTCAGTCTTGAGTTCCTCCACTTCCTGGATCCACTGTTCCTCAGCCTCAGCCAACTTGGCCTTGAGCTGTGCAGCTTCCTTCAACAGTCTCCTTTCCCGGCCACCTCGGTTCCCTCACTTATGTTTGGGCCAACATCTCTCATCATCAGTGGTTGCATAAGCATGCTCAGGGATGCAATTGGGAGGGGCTGCAGAAACTGAACCCTCAGTCAAGGTGGAGTCACATGTCACTACCAACCTGGTGTCGGTAGTACCCCCGAGTATCCACAGAGTTTGTAAGTTGGGTTCTGTGGAGACTGGTGGGGTCCTGGACTTCAATTTGAAATGATCTAGTAGCATGGACTGCTTTGGGGTAGAAGGCCCAGCACTGCTACGACCACCTCAAAGGTACTGTTCATACAGCGGGCCCCGACTGCTCAGACTCAGTGGCCCATGCATGCAGCTGCTTACGGAGAGTGGCCTCACAACTGTCAGCCTCAACCAACTCTTCCTCTGTGACCAGAGGCTCCATGGTACCGGCATGCCTCTCGCCATCGTAAACTTTCTTGATGAAATGTAGGACCACGTTGACGGCCACATCAGTGTCAAAGTAATCGCCATCTAAATCATTCCATTTTTTCCACAAGTTGGCCAGCTGTGGCTCTGTTTTCTGATGCAGCTCATCTCAGGCCTGCTCTAGCAGTTCCTCATAATGATCGTGCCTTTTCTTATTGTGGACAGACAGCATTGGGGATGGTGCTGTCCATGGGTGGGGTCCACTCCATTAAGCTGTGTCTTGTGACCTCCACAGCACTCTCGAGCTCCACATACTGTAACAGTCTTGCAGCAGGATGAGCTGCTCATCCTGCATGGCCCAGTGGGCATACTGGACGATGGTTTGAGTGATGCAGCAGTAGCACTGCCATTGTGCATTGGAGGCAAGGCCTCCATCCAGCATGCCAGGCTGCAGCTGTGGCCTGCTCTCAGGGTGATGAGTGCTCTCCATCAACTCAAAGAGGAAGGGTGGCACCGCCATCTTCATTGGGTCATGATCAGCAGTTTGCAGCAGGTTACACAGATGGTGATTTAATGTAGTTCACTCTTGGATGGCCCGTAGACAGCTGAGGACAAACTATCCCACATTCTGCATTTTATATGCAGAGTGATGTCATTATCATGTGACAGGGGATTCCCTTGTGCATGCAGTACTACTCACACATGCACATAGGAGGGGTTTCCCCACATTTTCCTGCCATTTTTCCTACTCGTGTTCAGTGAAGCATCATTTTGACTTGAGCAGTCAAAGGAGCAAGAAGCATGTCAGACAAGGTGAGTGTCCACTTGATATTTCTTTTTTTGACCCACAGCACCCTGTTGCACCCTGCTGCACCCTGCTGTCAGTACCCCACAGCTTCCCTTATTGGGTTCCCACCCACAAGGGCAGCGGGTTCCCACAGCAGGAGCCACAGCAGGTGCAGCTGGCTGGCTATTCATGGTTTTGCTTCCCATTATTGGTTTTCCTTCTCCTGGTTTTTCTTTCATAAAAGTCAATTACTTTGTATCATGTGCCTCTCTTCTGAACCTACATCTTGTCAATGACAGCAGTCTCCCCTAGGTTACTAAAGTCTCCACTTTTCATCTTTTCAGGACAATTCAAATGAACCCAGCCTGCAGGAGATGCAAGAGGTGCCTGGAGCCAGGACAAGTGGTGTGGGGGGTGGCACGTCTGCAGCTTATAGTGTGAATGCCCCTCCCACTGCCCTGAATACAGCAGGCAGCATGCCCAGCACAGTGGAGTACATCCCTGTGGCCAAGGGAGTGCTTCTTTCAGCAGGCCTGACCACTGCCCATGACTTTCTTGGTGCTGATGTAGACAATCTCCCGGTCAGCCAAAAGTATGCTCTCGGTCACGCAGAAAAACAAAACAGGCATCCAGAGTCGGAGTCCAGGGACAACCCTACGCTCTTGAGGATGGACCTGATTAAGTTCTGGGGGATGACAGACATCCTGGTAGACATCTTGCTGATAATGATGGAGGCCAGGTTCCAACTCGTCATGTGCGAGTTCATCAGGCGTAAGTTCTTCGGGACCTTCACCAACAAAGATGGGGGAAGGACACCTACTAAAGAGTGGATCCCACATGGAGCTCTCCTCCTGACCTCCACTGTTGCTGACCCAGATGTCTTCGGTACTGGAGAGAGACTCATTTGCATGATGTGGGTTCTGGTACATCAACAACAGACTGTTTGCCCCATCGAGAACACCATCGACTGGCTGCTCTCTGAAGCCACAAAAGAGGGTAACAATGAACCCGCCTGCTTCATTTGGTTAGACTGTGAGACCTGCACTGGCTTATGGGTGTGATGCCACACGACAGGCAACATCCAAGTGCTGTATACATATTTCATTAACGATGATGGCCTCCCCACAATGTCACCTTCTCAGGGTATGATGAAGAACCTGCATGTCCACTGGCTCCTGGAAACCAGTGACAAGAAGGCCATCATCCCCTACAACATACAGGACCACCTGGCAGGCTTCATCCCTACTGCTGAGAACACGACATATCTTCAGATAATATGCGACACACCACTGACCATCTATGTGGCTCCTGAGAAGACCCTAAGGACCATCTTGGGAAGAACAGTCACCTGGTCTTCACCGTGGGTGTCAGAGACAATGCTCCCAACAGACATGCCATACCCATCCACCCACCTCTGAGTGGGGGGATGTCATGTTCTGCACAGGCTTAAGCAATGGCTGCAGCCTCTCCAGCCTGTGCACGGGAATCCCCATCATCGATGGGGGTGACGCGAGTGACTGAGTGGTGGCGCCGGCCCTTTGCCATGATGACAACTCTGGTCAATGAACTAACTGTGTTTTGCAACAAGTACCTCGACTACCACAGCAACTGGGCAAAAATGGCCATCTCTGAAAATGTCTGTCAGGCCAGCATGAACTGCAAGGCAAAACAAGCCATCTGAGATGCCTGGCACAAGCTGCTGAAAATCTGAAGCGGCGAGACTGAAGCCAAGTACGACAATCTGGCCATTGACATGGCCACTGTCATTCATGAGACAAGGGCTGACATTGCTCTTATGCAGTACAAGAGCTTGAACAAAGCTGCTGACATCATTCCCAAAGACTGGCACAATGCTCAGGTCAAGTTCGTGCATGATCATAGCAATGCTGTCCAGTAGTTGGTCAGGGATGCTGATTTCCACAGCTTCAGTGAGATGGATGCTGAATTTCATGCCATCGGTCTGTGATATGACCCTTGAGAGCCTGTGGTCCCTGGAGAGCTGATTCCGATCGGGTACATAGGGCAGGCTCTGGGGGTGAGTGCAGTGTCAGACTGCATCTTCCAAGACTTGCCAATGAGGGGGCTGCAACAGGGGCCTCGGCCACTAGTGCAGCACCCCTCACAGTCACAGCAGTCACCAGGGCCAGCGAGACAGCCACCAGTGCAGCAGCCACAAGGTCTGCAACTGCAGCAGCAACCTCACCCTTCACAACCGACACCCTGTCAGGGCACCCGAACAGACACAACTGCCCCCACTGGTAACAATGGCTCCGGTGACTCTGAGACCTCAGCACCCCTGGCCAGCACCCATGTGCTCAAATAAAGCTGCTGCCTTCTGGACCGTTCACTGCTCTTCTCCGACAATCAGTCACTTCCACCAGCAAAAGGTCCCTTGTGGACACAAAGGCCTCAGAAGGTGGAGAGCACCAGCCCACAGGAACTCTGCAGCACCGCGACCAGTCGCCTACAAAGAAGTTCAAATTTGGTGAAAAGGCTACACGCAGCACCTCATCTGGCATTGGCTTGATGCCATGAAGGATGTTCCATGGGCCAATTGATGATGATGATGATGATGACGTCACCATCATTAGTACTGAAGTGGTCCATGGCGACATCTTCAACACAAATCACAGAAGATATTCCGCTCTGCCTCCCCATGATGGGGGCGATGATGATGACCCCTTGGGTGAGGCTGATGATGGTGGAAACTCTGAAGCAGAGGAACTGAGATGGTCAAGGAGGCAAGCACATGTGTTGAGTGGTGCTAGCCAGCCCAACGAACCCGAAGATCTCAATGGTCTCAAGGAAGCAGGAAGGCCAGTGGTCTGGGCCACGGATTCCACACAGGTCACAAAATTCTGAGATGGGTTGGTCGTGGACCACAGTGTGGCTCCTGACCACGTGTGTGAGAATCCACACCATCAGGTTCTTCCCTTGTCCTTCTTCAAGCTTCACAGCAACCAATATTAACTCCATGTCTGCAACATCAGCACTTGCCTGAACACTCAGGGCCTACAGTACAAGTTGCCACTGTGGATCTTCACTCTGTTGCAGAATGATTGGAACAAGGTCGTGAGGCAGTACCCACACATGTACCCAACTGCTCATGCCGACAAGCTGACACTGAGATATGTCATGTGCCCCCTGCACACTGAAGAGGCTCTACGGGGCCACAAGTATGGCTCAACTTCAAGGACAGTCCACTTCCACTGCCCCTGGTGCAGTTACATGAAGGTCAGTGCTGACACGTTGCTTGGTCACATTGCACACAACCACTACGGGTTCCTTTTCACCTGCCCAATGTGCAAGATGGTACCCAAAGGCATCTCCAAGTACCCAGTGTACAAGGATCCCACCTCCCTGAAGCAGCACTTTGAGAGGTTCCATGCCAAGGAGCAGGAACTGATGTCGAGCCCTTGTGCTCCTCCCTGCATCCACGACTTCTACGTGTATTGCAAAGAGAACCACAAGTATGGACTTTAAGTTCGCTCCCTTTCTGCCCTTCCACGGTGAGCCAGTGTCATGTGAGCACTTCATGGCTGCCCTTCCACAAGGCAAACATGTTGTTGTGACAGCATTCCATCCATTTTTTCCACTGACTAGTATTCGTTGAGCAGTGTTCCTGCAGCGTCAGCACATTAACCGCTGCTTTCACATGGGACCCTCTCCTTGCCAGCTTTAAGACTTGAAAAGCAGTATTTTCAGCATTAATGTTAACCAATTTTTAGAACTGATGTACTCAGTGCCTAGTTAGTTTTAGTGTACAGGAGGAATTTTTACAATGTAGATTTTTGTAGCTCTTTTAATCGTGTATTTTTTTATAAAAGGAACGTTTTTACAATAAACTTGTTTTATTATTCACAACATGTACCATTTTTCTTTTTGTATTGTTCTTCCTTTCAGGTTTGTCAGTTTTGGGTAAGTATTTAGACAGCATCCCGACATGCTGTTATCGTGTGGTTTTGTTTTGTATCGGGGTCCGCTATCCCTGATAGTGGTTGGTAATGGAAACACACTCCACACTCAGTAGTAGATGGTGAGGGCAATTTCCGAAAAGATTTGCAAGGCTGCGGGTACTTGCGTGTTCGTCACCCACCCCTCTACCCCTAGAATTTTGAGGTATGACCCTGTACCTCTATGCAGCCAGCCTGTTTGCAGTCCTGTCACCAGGTCCTTAGTTCAAACTATCGAGTGGTTCCCACTGGAGCTGGTAAGCTCCAGTAGGTGCCACCCAAGGCTAGCACAATTTGGTATTCCTGTCTTACAGGAGTGGCATTTCAGTTGACAGCATCTCCGGTCCCATTGACCATCAGGTCCACACTGGATCCTGAGGCAATGTCAAAGGGCTGGGATGTGGAGAGTTCCATAACCTTATGGGATGGTTCAACATCCATCCCTGGTAGCACTTGGTAGATTCTGAGGCCCTGCCCATGAGGCACTATACCAGCCAGCTGCCCTGGAACTTGGGCCCTGGCTCTTATCTCTTGTGGCTCATCTTCCATCCCCATCAGGATTTTTGTGTCATGGGCTGCCATGGGGGCACTGGTGAGCACATGGATACCCACACATAAGGGAATGCTAGGCTCTTCATTGTCCTCATTGCCATCTAAAGTGGCTGCCATGAGCAACAACTGATTGCAGTGTACAACCTTCTGGTTGTTCATATCACCCTGGATGTGATATACATGGGTGTCACCTGTGATGCACTCCACCACAATGTACTTCTCATTGCTCCAGTTATCTTTGAGCTTTCGTTTTCCCACGAAGGCATTAGTACGCAGTAGGACAATGTCCCCTGGCTTCAAAGTAGCAGTTACAGTTTTTCTATCATAGAGCCTTTTCTGTCATTGGGCTTCAAAGTTCTGGGCCTCCCTGGCCACATCAAAGGCTAGGCACAGGTGCTCTTGCACTGAGGTGACATACTCAGGCACCCCATCTAGTTCCACACTCCCTGTGCACCATGGGGAAGTAGAAATCAATCGGGAGCCACAGCTGATGGCTGAACATGAGGTAGGAGGGGCTATAGCCTGTGATGGCAGACCTCATGCTGTTGTAGGCCTGAACAATTTCAGCAAGGTGGTCCTCCCACTTTACCTTCTTCTCCTCATCCAGCTTGCCAATCATTCTCATCAGGGTCTAATGGAATCGTTCCACCTGCCCATTGGTCTGAGCATGATACGGCATCATTCAGGAGTGCTGGACCCCCAGCAGCTTACACAGTTCGGCGATCACTTCACTCATGAAGTTCTTCCCTTGGTCGCTAAGCAATCGGGAAGGGGCTCTGAAGATGGATATGAAGTTCTCATAGAGGCATTTAGCCACCATCTTGGCCTTCTGATCCTGCATAATATATGCCACTGCAAAACAGGTAAAATGGTCAGTAATGACCAAAACGTTTAGAACCGGAGTTTTCTGGTTCAGGGGAGTGACTTGCTCCCAAGTAATATAGTTGATGTGCAGCAGTTCCAAGGGGGCATTGGCCATGATGGGTTGCAATGGGGCCACTTCTCCTTTCCCCTCAAATTTAATGCATCTCTGGCAGTTTCTGACTGTGTTGTGAGCATAGTCTACCATCCTGGGCCACCAGAATCTCTCCCACAGGAGGGATATGGTCCTGTCCTGACCCTGATGACCCGCATGTCAGTGGCAGCCATCTAGTGCCTGCTGCTGCTGTGTCTTGGGGACCACAAACAGCAATGCTGGCATGGAGTCTCCTTTGGGTGTGTGCTTGATGTAAAGCTTATCGTCACAAATGACAAACGTGTCCTGTTGGCAGATGAAAGCCTTGCCTGCCTCCATGGAGGCAAGGCTGTTCAGTGCTTTCTTCAACGTCCCCTTCTTGCCACTTTGGATCCACTCACAACATAGCTTGATACATTCGTCTCCTTCTTGTTCCTGTGTCCAGTCGGTGTTGGGTATGGCTTGGTACTGCATGTGTTTTATGCACACCTGATTCTCTACTTCATGGACAGTGGCCTCCGCTGCCTTTCCCATGTTGGGTGAATAAACCTCAGCTCTGTCGGAGGTCCCTATCATCAGGCTCCCTAGGAGGGCATGAACCTCCTACTCTTGCAATGTCACCTCCCGTCTCTCCAGAGGAGGCAGCAAGTCCAAGACCCTCTGGTTCTCAGCATCACTCAGACATTCCTCCTTTTGACTCAGGGCATCTGCCACCCGGTTCTTTGCCCCCTTGAGATATTCTAACTTGAAGTTGAACCCTGCCAAGGCAGCTACCCACCGATGTCCCATTGCATTGAAATTAGGGATGCTCATGACATAAGTCAGCAGGTTATTGTCGGTCTTCACGGTGAAGGGTGAGTGAGCTAAATACTCCTTGAACTGTTTAGTTACAGCCCATAGTAGCACAAGGAACTCTAATCAGCTGGAATGATAGTTGTGTTCATGCTTGCTCAAGGTGCAGCTTCTGTAGGCAACGGGATGCCATTTGCCATCCCTCCCCAACTGGCTTAGCTCTGTCCCTAGCCCTTCTTTAGAAGCATGGGTATGCAGTCAGAAGGGTTCATCAAAATGGGGAAACTGTAACACTGGCTCTGTGAGGAGGTCCTTGAATGCAGTGAGTGTTTGGTCTGAAAGTTGCACCCTCTCTTTCTTCTTGGTGGCACCCTCTCCCTGCAGATATTCATTCAGTGGTTGGGCTTTCTTTGAGAAGTTCTTGATGAACCTCCTGTAGTGACCAGCCAAATTCATGAACGAACGGATCCCGGTATATGTCGTGGGTGGCGCAGTCTCAGTGATGGCCCTCAAATTGTCTTTACTCGGCTTGATTCCATCCCAGGACACATGGTGAGTGAGGTAGACAATTTCGGTCAGGAAGAAAGAACATTTCGAAGGCTTCAGCTTCAGGTTCTTCTCCCTGAACTGCTGGAAAATGGCTCGGAGGTGCTTCAAGTGCTCCTCCTCAGTGTCTGAATAGACTATGACATTGTCCAAATAAATCAGGCAGTACTCCAGGTTAAGTTAACCCAGGCAATTCTGCATGAGCCTCTGGAATGTTGCCAGTGTGTTGCAGAGCCCGAAAGGCATTCGGTCGCACTCAAAAAATCCCAAGTTCCCAACCGTAAAGACGGTGTATTTTTTCGAGTTGGGATGCATCGGCACCTGCCAAAATCCAGAGAGGAAGTCCATCCTAGAGTAGTGCCTGGAACCCTGCAGATAATCCAGAGTCTCCTGAATTCGTGGCAGCCCCATTGACCTTGACTCAGCCGATGGTGTCTCACCCTAACCACCAACCAAGGGCAGCCTCATTCAGATAGGGAGTCTTGAGACGGCTCGGCTTCAGTTTGAACTGATGCCCTTCCTTGGTTCCGGATGCCCTTGGCCCCACTCGCGAGTCACATGGGGGTTCCAAGCTCCCTACTGCTTCAGAGCCCCCTGGCTGTTTAAATATCTCTCTGTGAAGGCCCCCCAATTAGGGCAATCCCTGATCAGGTGGTCTTCCACTTTGCACTGGAAACACCTATGTTTTTTCCTCTTGTAACCGTCAACCATCTGGACCACTCAGATCCGCATTCCAGGAGGGATGTTTTTGTCATTGGCCTCAGTGCCCGCATCCTCGGCCTCACTCTACATGGAATTGAGATCCGAGGCCTCCGGTGGCTCTAGCGCTATCGTTCATATGTGGGGCAGGAACCTTCTGTCAGGTCAGCTGGACCACTCCCAACGACTGCTGTCCAGGCGCATTCCATCATGGCCTCACCCCATTCCCCTTACCGTGGCCTTCACCAGGCCCAGAAGGTTGTTAAAGCGATACTGTTCCATCTGAGGTTGGGCGTACGCCATGGCTTGTTTCAGAGAGGGCAGCAACCCGCTGAACAGCCAGTTTTTCTGTATCTCTTCAACCACTGGCTCTGGCATCTGTTCCAGGAAGAAGCTGTGTACGAGTCAGACCCTATCGCTGACTCATGCCGCATACTCTGCGACTCTCTCCCCAGGGCTTTGTTTCAGGGAATAGAGGTCTTGGAGACTCTCATCATAGCTGCTAGCAATGCCATAATACTGACTGAGGCATTGTATGGCTCCTCTGTCAGCTGAGATGACACTGTGGCGGCACCGGGCAGGTTCATGAGTGAACCCATCATGGCACCTTTCACAATGTGCTTGGGGGTGTTTGCCAGGTGAGCCTCTACCATGGTCTTCCAAATGAGGAAGGCTCCTGTGTGTTCCTCCCCAAAATCTTTCAATGCAGGAAGCTGGGGTTTGGTCCCAACATTCACCTGGACATTGGCCCCTCAATTCATCCTAGGATTAGTGGACCCTCGGGACACTCTTGAGGCATCAGACTCATAGCCTCCTCGCTCATTGGGTGGGGGTGTGCCAGGAAGTCCAGGGGCTGCTGTGGGGTCTTCATGAGAGGAGGCTCAACATAGGTGTCCTTGCCTTTGGGGAACATGTGCCGACTGGTCTCCCTCCACAGCAGGGAGCTGGCAGGGTATACCCAGTCCAACCTCCAACACAGCATCCTCTGGTTCAGCATCTTCCTCATCCAGCAGGGTGGCGGGTCCCACACCTATGAGTTCCTCATCTGAGTCTTGGTCCACCAGCAGGGGCAAACCAGGGGTTGGCTGTGCTACCTGCAGCATCTCCTGTTGGGGTCTATGATGCCAAACTTGCGCTATGGCCATAGCAGCCAAGTGCCAGGTGGCAGCCACTGGCATTGGTTCAGTGATCAGCTCCATCTGGTGGCCTATCCAATTGCAGGGCCCCAAGGACAGATTGGTGGCCACACCATTGCCATCAGCCTGGGTCAACCCTTCATTCTACTCCTGTCTACCAAAAAACATGACAAACTGTGCCGGGATGGTCTGAAGGGTGGCCACCTCACTGAAAGCCACAGGTACTTCCGGGCATAACATATCTTGGATTATTAGATTACTGTACATGTGGGGGGCAGGTTCAGTGATTCCCCCGTCAGGTCCATGCTCCTGCAGCATTACCAACAAGCCATAGTGCTGACCTCCCCAACCCACTCAGGGTACCAGGGATGTGCCACAGCTGGTGATTGCATGATCTGATGCAGGTGCTCTCTGATACTGCCAGGGTGTGGCAGGGCTATGGGGCACTACTGTGTCGGACACCGCCACAGGGCTGGGCTCAACTACTACTGCTGGTTCTATGACTGTTAATTCATTTAGGTTAAGTTCTAGGCCAGCAGCATGCTCACCACCACTGGCCAGCAGGTTCTCCACAACTCTGTCTGTGGATTCGCCATTCATCATGCATTGGACATTGCTACTCTGTGAATCATTGGATTTACTTGTAGGGTGGCACTAAGGCCAAGAAAGAAGAATAGACTAAATGGCAGGCGGTCTGACTATCTGGATCCATGGGTTGGTTGGCTACCAGAGCCCTGCTTAGCCACCTGTGGGCTCTGGCTGACACACAGTAGGATACACTTGTCTGTGAAGCACCCTTCTAGCACTCCATTCAGAGGCTGACAATTAAGGTGCAGGTTGCAACTGTGGTGGCCACTAGGGCCACTACCCAGGCTGTGCCCTTTGCCGATGCACCGTCATCGGTGCCCACCCAGGGACGCCAAGAATTGTCACACATGGAATGCACAGATTAACTGTGGGTACTGATGATCTCTTTGGATGCGACTCACTTACACCTCCAGCTCCACAAAAGGATGGACAGCCCTGTTTCAGCGCTCTTACTTTGGGGTGTGACTCTAGTCAGTTGCTTGGGACTCGCCCATGAAATAATAGAAACAAAAGTAATTGGGGAGTGACAGACTCCCCCGGTTAAAAGATAACGAAGGCGATTGAATACAGTTGAATGTCAGCGGACCACGAAGGTCAAGGACAGTGGCATGCTGGTTGGCTGGGATCTAGTACCTCTCTCGTCAAAAGTGAACAGGCAAAAGCTGGGTTGTAACATTGCGGTATAGTTTTATACCCCCTGAAGGATGACATCTGCACATGCGGGTGATGTTATCAGGAGATGACATAACAGATTCAGCGTGATGTGGCACCATGACATAACCTACGTCATGACATCACCAACCCGCAGGCACATGCACCCAGTGGTAGCGAGTGACTTTATGGCACCACCAGTCGCTATTGGGACAAGCTGTGGGTCCCGCAACTCATCCAGCGCCTAGCGATACCATTAAATTTGTGAGGTACAGGGTAATCAGCCATCAGCGCGTCACATATACATGTACACATACATTTGTAAAGTGTAATGACGTACTGTGGATTTTTCTAGTGCTATTTTAACGTGCGGTCTAGTCACAGAGTTCAACTCAATTTTACACCATGAAATTGATAATATGTAGCAATAATTTAAAGTAATTATGCAAAGTCTTTTCTAAGTAACATTGTTGAATATTTCAATCGTTCAACGTTCCATTCCTTCTGCAGGAGAGAATAAAGACGCAGGCAAGAAGAGTTAGACGAGAAACAAACAGAGAAACTGTAAAGGACAAATACAGAGAGTCTAAGGAATTCCTCCGAAAACTCAAACATCTCGCTAAAGAGGTATTTGTTTTTTTAGCATGTCCATTGAACCGAAATCTTATCCGTTGCATTGTGTTGCTGTAATAAACTAATGCGTTAAAACGCCTCATAATATTGACAGGACATTCAAATAGGGATATTAACAACCTTGATTATCATTTTTCTTTTCACCAGTAGTTGCATTCTGGAACACAATCCTAAATGTATGTTGTTGTCCCTTGTAGGGAAATACTAATTAACAAAGAGAGAATAGCTCCGTTAAAACTCAGCATCTCAATTTATTTCAGCCTCAGCATTCGCTTCCAGATGTTTTTGTTTGGATGATAGTGGAGAAGAAGAGAATTGCTTACAGTCGAATTCCAGCAAAAGACGTGTTGTACTCGAACCAACAAGAACTCATAGGCAAACACTGTGGCAAACTACAGACTACATTCCTCAAGGTAATAAACTGTAGAGCCATTAATTCCCATTAATCTGAGAAGAAATTACATTTATGTCGTTCTTGCCTTCTTATAAAATCATGATAGGAAATCATAGAATTTAGAAGTACACAACTGATAGCTGCCAATTAGTTAATCATCTAAGCTTCTTGATAATGAAAGACTTGTAGACCTACTTACACTTATTTCGTATGTGAATTTGGATATTAAACTGTCCTTGCTTTATTTAATTTTTGGTTATTTTACTTTTTTCTTTGTGGGTAACAAATTAACGGATGGAAGCGGTGCAAATGTATGTAAATCAAAGAGATGCAAAGAGGGCTTTTTGCTCTATTCAAATGTTAGTTTCCTGAACAAGTGTAACTATTAAATGGGGTTAGTCCTGTATATAATTCTCTATTCCTTACCACAGAAACCAGGTCGAAAAGGAGCTGGATCAGCAGGTTGGACGGTGCAGGCTAAACTCGACTTGTACCTGTGGTTAGGACTGAGAGAAGCAAATCGAAAGAGTAAAGACTTTCTGCTGGATCTGCCTCCAGGCTACACAGAAACGTCGGAAACACGCAACGCATACATTACACCTCCCTATCAGATCCATTACCCAGGTTAGTTAAAACCATTCACTGCTTAACTCAAGTCTACCCGTTTTTGTAGGGTAGATGGTCAAAATGGAATTGAGCTTTCAGTATGGATTGTACCTTTTACAATAATCTATTCGCAGTTGGGGGGGGGGGTCGATCAGAAAATATTGCGAGAATCCAAATTTAGTTCTGACTTGATGTAAATTCTTCCACAAATATATTGTGCACATTTATGAGCACGAAGATCTAGGTTTGTGTGTATTAAATAATGCTTTAATTATGCTAATCACCACAAAATCAAAATGCGTCTTCTGCTTACAGACGAGAATGTCTTCCAACTGCGTGCGCACATATTCCAGGCACGCAATCTGATTGGCTGCGATGATTCTGGCTTGTCGGATCCATTCGCAAGAGTCATAATAGGTAAGTTGAGCCAAAGATTGTTTAAGCAATTGATGTAAAGTTAGAAACAATTTGTAAAGTAAAGGTAATATTTTCCTAAATAAAACATCAAGATACTATTTGTCAATTATTCTTAAAGTTGTAGTGTATGCCTGTGTGCCAGTGCATGTCTGTAGCAATTAGCAGTTCACATCTTCCCTAAAAAAAGCTACTTTTCAGCCAAGTCTGACCATTGGGATTAAAACTCATGAATTCTGGGTTAGAACAGCAGCGCTTTATACCACTCAGCAACGGCATGCACTGGTTGTGTACTGAATAATTTCAGTTCAATTTTAAGGTCAATCGTAATGTCTATCGTAATTTAGGTCACCAGTGCCAGCAAACACAGATCATGTCCGAAACATTGAGTCCGACATGGGATCAGACCCTGGTGTTTGAGGACGTAGTGTTACATGCGGATGCCGCTATCATTGCCAAGAATCCTCCCGTAGTCATCATTGAGATATTCGATTATGATACTCTGGTAAGTAAAATGTGAAAATATTTTTGTGTCCATTATAAACATTAATGTAGTCCGACGGGTCACTTTGTGTTCACAGGGACGTAAACTACTGAATCGCTAAGAATTCAAGCAGATTTGGCGTTTTAAATAAAAATGCGGTACAGGATTAAAATCACAACTGACAGATGGCCTTCACAGAATGAGACCGCACACGTAATGCTGTTGGGAGAAATGTAATGGTTGTAATTTCTAAAGGTTTTGCCTAGATATGTATGAATACTTCAAAACAGTTATCAATGGACCTTTAATAACCGTAGTAGTTTCAATTGCACTGTGCCTGCATCTTATGTTTAGGGTCAACCTGAGTTCTTGGGTCGCGCAATGGTAAAGCCCAAGGTGAAGCTGGCTGAGCAGCCGTACGAACCGCCGTTCTGGCCGGCGAGACTGCAGTGGTGGGACGTGTACAGAGGAACCAGGAAGGGCGGAGAGATACTCGGCGCTTTTGAACTTTTGCAGGTATTCTTGATCCCAACTTGTTCGCACAAGGAATACTTTCAACCGTGTAGTTAAAAACTTAAAAACTTTAGTAAAAGTACAATCTATAGTTCTTAGCACTTGAAATTTTGTCACCAGATGAAAGACACTTTATAATATTTTAGCCCAAATGCATCTACTACGTATATTTAATCATAGTCTGCTACTTCTAATACTTAGTGCTTTAATGTATCTTGCTTCAAGGGTAATAACGAAGACTTCTTGGAGTTAGCAGAACCGGTGATGAAGAATAAAGCACTTGTCATGTCCATACCTCCAGCAATCAAACCCGTTCTCGCGAAATACAGACTTGAGGTTAGCTCCGTTATATTAGTTTACATCTTATTAATTTATTTTAAATTTTCCTCCGGAAGGAGAATAACGTAAAAGTTGTCAGATTTTCATACAAATGACTAAGATTTGAATTGATATCGAATGCGCATTGATAATGTGTACATGCTGTCTGTCGTCAACAGATATATCCAGAATATACTGCGTTATTCGATCTTAAAGAACTCACTCAAGTGAGGCATTCCTTAGAAAACATCATTTAAAAAACAGAAAATAAGAGTCCTCGGCTTTCATATTCATGCCGATTTTGACAATAAGCCTGGTTCCAGCGTTAGTCTACTGATATTGACAGCTTGGTAACATCTTTCCAGTCCGCTGGACAAACTGTTTACATGGAACTGGAAATTGCATGTAATTGCATGGGCGGTCACCTGCCTTTTCGGCCAGTTTTGGTTGTAACTTCTTATATTTCATGTTTATTTACGGCCACCCTGGTATAAAGCCACCAAATCTGGTCATTTACACCTATTCTATGATTATTTTCGTTAATCTTTATGATGTTTCATAAAGCATTTTAAAACATTTTGTAGCATTTCCTACCAAAATTAACCAAAAACATTTATAATGTATCTTCTAAATGCATCAGTTTGTTTATAAATTGATAACTGTTGATATCTTTCTTGTAAATTTATTGTGTAGTTTCAATTTCAGTGTAATAAACATAGGTCCAGAGGGACCTGAGCTCATTTGACATTATTAAAATACTTAGACAATTTAGATCACAATATCACAAAAATACAAAGTGAAATATCAGTGACATCAATATAATTTTTACAGGAAATAAAGAGGATAACAAAATGCATAAGAATGCAAAATATAAAGTCTGTATCTTTAACTGTGTGCACAGGAATAAGGTTAAAAGAAAAATACATATATGGCCGCCAATTTGAGAATAAAGGTCACAGCAACATAATTTTTGCAAGGCTTTGAGATGGGACATAGGTGCATATGTGTGTAAGATATGAAGTCTCCATGATCAATAGTGTGCTCAGGGCAGCTGTGCACAGATGACAATGACAACAACGACAACAACGGATGACAGACACTTTATGATGCTATAGGCTCTTTGGCATATAGGCCTAATGAGCTAAAATAGCAATGTAATAAATATTTGGAGATAGTAGTAACCATCCGCCATGACACCTCTCCTTTGTAAGGTCACTCGTGTTTTACGGCCACTTTTCGTTGCAAAATTTAGTGACCGTTCAAAGCAGGTGCTACTGTACTCATGTTTTGTCATGCAGGTGCATCAGTTTGACTAATTAGACTAGTAAAATAAACCAATAGTTAGCAGAGCAAAGTCGGAAAGACTATATTGTATTCATCATTTCTTGTACTTCAACAACAGGTGATGTTCTGGGGAATACGAGAACCAAAGCGTGTACAGCTTCTGTCCGTGGACAAACCCCGGGTAGACATAGAACTGGCCGGGAACATTCTCAAATCTAAGCGGATTGGTAACATGGCCCGTAACAGTAACTTTGACGAACCCTTGCAGTATATGGATATTGAGCTGCCCGAGAATGAACTGTACTGGCCTCCTATCACAATCAGATGTGTGGATTGCAGGAATTTTGGAAGAGAGGTATCAAAATAGAAATCTAAAACATCTCTTCTTTTTATCCCTGACTTTGAATAATGAATGAAAAAAGTTTCAGAAGTTAAATTGAAACCTCAAAAAGTCATGAATAGTGTTAGTGAAAGCATAAATATCTTCCATATTTTCTACAAAAATCCGCAACCAAGCAATTTATTCTCTGGACAGGAAGGTGAAATTAATTTCATATGTGCTGGAGCAATTCATATTTGCAACACAATAATATACTTTCTCGAGTATTTGTACGTCATAAATCATTGCTTAGGTTATGGTCGGAACTGCAACCATCACCAATGTGCGACAGTATCTGTGGATATCTCCAGAAGAACTCGCGAGGAGAGAAGCCGAAAAACGAGCGAGACGACAAACCGCACCCTCCGTTCTCGGCGGCCGTTCCTTCATGACAAATGGCTCAATCGCAGGTTTACAGACCCCAGGAACCATGGTATCTGGAAGAGGCACGCCCGCGACTCTAAGGAGTACTAGCCCTGCACCATCTGGGGTAGCACCTTCTCATCTGGGTGTCTCAGCTGCCCCTACTCCGGCTATGTTACACAGAGGATTCCAGACTTCATCCGTAGCAGGTACACCTGGAACTCCCGAGCTCTCCGTGATCCCAGCACTAGGACCTGGGACTCCAGCGCGAGGAACCCCTGCTCCTTCTCTTTATGGGGCAGCCTCAACCCATCCTACTCCATCAATAGCACCTGGAACACCCGCGCAGGGAACCCCTGCCTCTTCTCTTCACGGGGATTCTCAAGCACATCCTACTCCAGCTCCCTCTAGTGTTGGTGCTGTGCAACCTGCGGACTCTGGTAGCCCTGTAGTTTATACTAATGCTCAGTACACTGGCAGTGTGGTAGAAGGTACTTATCATTTCATTTTTATTTCATTATACACCTGCGTTTAGACCAGTACACGTTTCCAAATTTGGGCATTATCATTGATCTTATCCATTGTGCAAAATTTTTAACAACCTGAATAAAAATACATGAAAAAGCACGATTCCTCGTACTTGGGTGAAACGCAGTGTGTGTAAGAGTCTGTATGTCTTTATGTCTGTTCTTTTCTTCTAGATTAGGACTTGTTTATATATTTCTCTATTAGATGTTGGACTGTAGTTTTTTATCATTTGTTTCTGAGTCTTTATTATAATTTGTTTCTGATTTAGTATGGACCAAAACAGAATGTGTGAACTTGATCTTTGGTAGTTTATCTTTATGTTGAACAACTCTTCAAACTGTTTTCATCTGACAAGACAAAGATACTACATTAAATTAAATTCCGTCGGTTTTCGTAAAGTTGACTCAAATTAAGAATATGGAAACTATTACGAATATTTATCTTTTGATCTAACGTATCATTACTTAAATCCATTTCAAACCTCCAAATTGCACTCGTTTAGTAGATTGCCCTAACTGACGGAAAAATGATTTCCGTTTGATTCCAAAAGAGGAATTTCATTTGAGACAATCTGAGTTGCACAGTTCTGTTTCTGATATCCAATATTTGATCACCGCTACTGCACGCTCGCTTTGGATAATTTTTTTTTAGTTACGACGGGCCTTGAATTGAATTCATCTTTGGGGATAAAAGGCTGATGCAGTGGGAACGAAATGCAGTAGAGGGGATGGGGAATATGGGTCAGAATAATAATTAGGTTTAATGTGAGGAAGTGGGATAAAATCGGTTTGATAAACATGCAACTATACGTGCGCAGATCAGAAAGTAAGCTCAATTTTTGGAACACCTTTACGTTGGGTAATCGGTTGGGTTGCATAATTTTTGGTTATAATGTAAACAGGCAGTCATGCAGGAGACGTAGCGAGCATGAGATCACCGGCCAGGAGTACGCTGAGCACCCCGAGGGGCTCCAGGACGTCATCCCAGATCCTACACGACGCCAGCGCCATGGGGATGATGACCGATATACCACTAGTACGTCACATTGTACACAGAAAATATTCATCTAAATAATTAATAATGCAGCTTGATCCCAGATTCTGTGTTTGCATCTCCAAGAATGGTGACAACACTTTCAATACATTTTTCCTAAAATAAGATTTAGAAAATTCCAGTTTTTAGGATTGGGTTTTTCCACATAAAAATCATTATCAGCCCCTACTCGATTTTATCTTCCAGTTGGATAATTTTATCATCCTATCCTAGTTATCTATTTAATACGGAGAGTGATGTTAACAGTACTGCAAAATGAATTTTAACATTTGAAATTTAGGTCGGGCCGGCACAAGGCGATCCCGCCAAGTCAACAGAATCTCCGCCGCCGTACATACAGCCCCCGGCCGCCAGTCCCGACGTCATCATCGCTATAGAGGGAATGCCTCCCGATAACGATGCTCTCCTACCTCCGTCTCCACAAATGTCTGGAGGTCACTCTCCGGGTCAGCCTCAAGGTCACTAGTAACACTACCACATATTTAAACGTCTTTGAAACTGTTTCCTTACTTTTATACAAATTCTTTTTGTGACCTCATATGACACGGTTCGATTCCTGACAAAATCCAAGACAAAAATTACGGGCTGAGATTAAAATAAATTTATTCTCCTTCCTCAGCTTCCCTTCAAGATTTTCTTCAAGTGGCGTAGACAACAATACTACGGAATCACAGGGGTAGATGCACTCATAAATAGAAAAAGAAATAGTAACAATATGTCTAAAGGGCATAGTTCTGTTGTTTATTTTCTTTTGTTAATGCACTAAAATAAATGACACGACATGCGATTGTTACCTTTGTCAGGTACCACGATAGGTCCTGATGGACGGTTGATAACCACACCTCTTCCCGATGGTCAGGTACCGGCCTACGTCCCCGGATCCATGCAGCCAGGAGGACAACCAGTCACGGGACAACATGTCATGACACCCGGACAAACTCCACAAGGTAATGGTGGTTTATATAACCCGTGCACCTTGATAGCAATCGCTTTACTTTTTTTTACTATTAACCTGGGTAAATTTGAATTTTGAAATAAGATTAAATAGGATGCAATGTTCAGAACGAAACTAAGAAAATACTTCAACATCTCGTTTACCTGTTAATTATTAAAACTCGGTAACTTTGACTTTCTATCTAAGCTTTCGAAAAGCCAAGCGCCAGACAGAGAAAAAGAAGAAAGGAGTTGATCTTGGAGTTGGACTGGTGGAGTAAATATTATGTGACAAAGGAGGATTTGTCAAAGGTTGGTCTTCTTTACCTTGTAATAGCTCCTTTATAAAATGAAATCCTGGACATCATATGTAAATCATCACAGCTGTGTTTTCTTGACTCATTTTTGTTGCAATGTGTTAAAAACATTTTCACTGTATTACGCAAGAGTTGGGATATTGACTATCCAATGATATATCTCTTAAATGAAGTTTTTATTATGCAATGAGTTTTATTTTCCAAGAGCTTGCGAGGCAGCTTTTGTGTTTCGGCTGGACTTTAAATTACATTTTTATCGTATTTATTGCTTGTTTTCAGATAGAAGAAGAATTAGATCGTAAGTATTGATAAATCATTTACTTGAATATTTAGTAATAATAATTGTAGCTTGCATTTTACATTCTGGGTCGAAACATCTTATTCATTTAGATACTTTAGTGTCAATGCGTCCGTAAATAACCCTACATGGATTAGAAGGAATGAAATGTGGTTGTATTCTGTGTAAATTATTTGAGGGCGTTTATCTCCGTAATCCTGTCCATTGAGTTTGTACCATTTTGATGTTGTGCTATATTCATAAAATACACATGTCATAGATAATGAAATATATTGTGTACCTCATAATTACAAGACGTCAATTCCTGAAATGCTTGTTTTGCAAACTTAGCCAAGTGACTTTTATCGTTATAAGACTTTGACAGCAGAACTGCATTGTCTACATTAAAGCTAATGTGGAGGTTGAGGGAGGTGAACCCGTACAAGGTCAGGGTCAAGGTCAAAAACCACAGAAGAAGGAGGTAGAGAACGACGACAGTGATGATAATAGTTACCAGGAAGGTAAAACATACACAGGACCAGGACGCAACACTCAACGCTTTAACCATTTTGTTCTAACAACCAATGCATGGGCATAGTATCTATTAGGGTTTTGAACTATCGTAGATTTATCTAGATATCTAGATATATTAATGACATCTAGATAACCAGATAAGTGGAAATAATATCTAGATGAAACAGATATCTGTAATTGCACAGTAAACAAATGTGAGCAGTTTACAATTCACAGCAGGTCATTAATTAATTAATACTTAACTGTTAACTTAAGCAAACATTAAACACATGTGAATTACTTGGAACTGTACTATTGCATAGTTATTATGCAACACAAAGTATGCTTATGAACAATTAACTTCCCTTACATGTAAACATAAACAGTAAGGGGCTAATTTAATTTATTTATAGTATAATAAGATAAAATCCATTTCAAAAGCAAAGGTGTTTTTAATCATTATTAAACCACAGAAAAATATTTCCTAAGTTAGGAAATTTATGGTATAAAGTATGAATTGTAGTTTGTCAGACTGATTTACTTCTGTTTAAGATTCTATTTATGGGGACAAATATCTAGTTCAACTAGATAACTATCTACACTTTTTGCAGATATCTAGATATCTGTAAAATTGAATAGTTCAAAACCCTAGTATCTATCACAGAAAAAACGATCCAATCTTAGTTATCCTTATTTAGGTTACTTTTCTATCACAATAGTAATGCGATGCCTAGAAATACCCTATTCATAAAACAATTACGATTTGAAGTTCTTAATTTAGCACTGATTTAGTAATGATTCTCATGCAATGAATCTATTTTGGACTATGATTTTAAAAACATCCCGTTACACAGTTAGATTGGCTTGTTCTTCTTACATTATGTCGATGTGTCTTCTGCAGCATCTCTAACAGGTTGAAAGGGAGTCTTTTGTCCTTGTGAAGATGATTATAATTATTTGTACTTTCAGTGTTTGACTGATCAATTCATATGTTTAACAATAACACAGGTTGTCTTCTTTTTAGGACACTTTTCTTTCTTTTGTGAACTAATCAATGTTGGCAATAATTTTCTTTTTCATTAACATTTTGTATTCAAACTTGACTCCAGAAGTGTACATATTTCATTGGATTTTGTTTTATATTATGTTATTATATCAGTTTATCATTATATAATTCATTAACATAGATATTTTTTCTTGTCATTTTATTATCAATATAATTTCAAGGCGGTTTGAGGAAAGGAATCAATAAAAATTAAATACATGTATGAGACTAAACACAGTTGTCTTGCGAAAATGTTTTGTTATTTATGAACAGCTAAACATTGTTTAATTGCTATCATACTTTGAAACAAATGTCTCGGTCTCTAAATATTTGAACATTCGCTTAGTAATTTACTCATTTTGCAGCTTTTCAAACGGAGTTTCAGAGTTTGAATTTCTCGGCCATGAATGCGGATCAATTACAAAAGCTGAAGGTAGGTTTGTGAAAATTGAGGTGATTCTCCAAATCCAGGCACACTAAACTCTACACATTGGTTGTTCAAAAAGAAGGCTTTTATAATGGGTTCAAATAAGCATTTACAAAGCAAATGCTTCAATATTCTGCAATTTGTGTCTCTCAGATGTTCAATGCCACTACAGTACTGATATACTGCATACTACATGTAACTAATATATTACACTGATTTATTCAAGGAACTCCAATCAGCTGACGAAGAGGAAGATGTGAAAGATCCGCTTAGAAAGAGATTGAAGAAGAAAGGAAAGAAAAAGAAAAAGAAGAAAGAAAAGATGGCTAAACGTAGCAAAAAGGCTTTCGCTAAAATGAAGGTACGAATTGATAATTACGCAGACGCAAATTATTGGTTATTCTGGACATATTTTGTGATTGTGACATTGGAAAAATTTATACTACTTACTGCCTGCAAGTAGTCGATCAAATATAATAAGATAATAAGAAACAGAAATGTGGAGTAATACTTCTGCCTTGTGCAACTTAATAAATTGTATGGTTTTTTTCCAACCCTTCAGGGATTAGCAAATTCTGCATTTCACAAAGAAGAAGAGGAAGAGGAGGTGGATGAAGTGATGGCGAATCAAGAAGAAGAGGAAACAAAAAGTTACATAGCTAGGATTGAGGTACTGATTATGCCCGATCAGCAAATAATATGATTGTTTTAAGTTAAAATATTTTGAGAATAATATTTCAGCGAAATGTAAAATTTCGTTCAAAAACGAAAAATAAATAAAAAGTGGTTAAACTTTCAGATTTGCAAGCATAATTTGTACACTTTTTGGAGTAATTTTGAAAATACAAGAAAATTTAGGAAATCAGACAAGTTTTCTTAGTTTAGATAAACAAAACTAAATGAGGAAAACCTTGAAAAAAAACCCCTGATAACGCTTTCAGATTAACAACCATAATTTTAACGCATCCACTTTCAATGCACATATTTGGCGAAACTTCATTGTTCAGAGAAGTAGACTATGAAAACTTGTTGGTTTACTTGAGCAGGTGTATCAGAGTGAACTGGAGAAGGTTCCGGAGTTCAGTGGATGCTCCGAATGGGTGGAGACGTACGACCTGTACAAGGGTAAATCTCTGGATGACGACGAACCGGATTCTCACAGAATGTCGGCAAAATTCAAAGGTGAAAATATTACTTTTTTTGGTGGCCGTCCCTTTTTCTGAAACCAGCCGAAACCTTTATCGGGATAGTGTCAGTTCTATGTTGAAATTTGGGCATGATCGACTTCCGTAGGTGGTCATACTCGAGGCGATTATTACTAACCTTCCAACGCGTTTTCATAACCAGAAACGCTGGGACGGGTAAAGCGTTGAAGTTGATGTGCAAGGTTCTTTTTAAAATCATACCAAGTCTTTTTACGTCCTTGTTCATAAGTATTCAATTTCTTGACTCATTATACCTAATTCATCAAGATTTTAAATAAAAATCCAAACAAATACACCAGACTACATATATTCGTTGCAAACAGCTATGCAGACTCATTTCGTTTTTTTCGTACAGGGAACATGTTGATCTACAAGTTGGATCAACCGGAGGATGACAATAGGTCTGAAGGAAGTCACAGGAATCACAAAGCGGAAATCAGAACGAAACTCAAACTGACAGAGTACACGCCCTCACCGAAACCGATGGAGGTTAACGTCAGAATATATATTATTAGGGTAAGTTTTTTCGGTATCGATGGGTATTTAGCCTATTTTTTCATCTTATCTGTTTCTTTTCTTGTCTTGTACATAAGGCTATGATTTGTTACTGGAACCGTGTTAAAAGATGCTATGATTTGGCTTACTAATATACCAAAGAGCAAGAAATGATGCAGTATAGTTTAGATGACTAACGCCATTTTACCTTTACAACACAGGCATTAGATCTTCACCCAGTAGATTTGAACGGTCTGGCGGATCCGTATTTGAACATACAACTAGGCCGAAGAGTAAGAAACGACAAAGAACACAGATTTCATAATACTCTGCAGCCTGTATTCGGAAAGTAAGTTGGCATAATCGTAGACAAGAAAAACAAAATGGCAAAAAGGAGGAAACTTTATCTACACAAAGTGTTTCTGACATCTATTATTTCAGTGCGTCATAAGGAACTTTCATGAAATGCGTAAAACCACGTGAAAACGAAAAAACAAAATACTAAACATAGGATAGTCTGTGCTTTTGCATCCCTTAGACCTGCCAATAAAAATATATTAACAAAAGCATTCATTTCCAGCCATCCGATGTTATCCAGATCAGAAGGGTGTTGTTGCGTCAAGGACGACATCAAACAGCCTTAGATCCTTAATTTCCCCTTTCCTGTTCTCTTTGTCATTTTACTCGGATGAAGAGTGCAAAGGGGGCGGACATGATTTACAATCAGTCTTCGCATTAGCCTTCGATTGATCCTTTAATTTTGCTACTCACAGGATGTTTGAGATGGAGGCGACATTTCCCCTGGATTCCATAGCGCGCATCCAGGTGTGGGATTACGACCGGCTCAGCGCGGATGATTTGATCGGAGAAACTGTCATAGATCTGGAGAACCGACTCCGGACTAGGCACCGAGCATCGTGTGGCATACCCAACAAATACGAAATGTAAGGGTTTTTTTGTGTAAGAACAACTAACGCGAGTATGTCTTGCCTGGCTTTGGAGCACAGAATATAATGTTTGGCAGTTGATATCTCTCCTATCCCTTGCTCCAGCGCAATCCTGATGCTGACTTTGTCTGGGGTTTTATGATACAGTAGCTGGCAGGAGCGTTGTTGGCACGGACATGTTGGTGTAATCCTTGTACCTTTTTGCAACATTCCAAAACTTCAATCTACCTCTGAGTGTATTTTTCAAACGAGATATTTTTAGTGATATTAATTAATCTCAATCCAGCAAGAAATGTTATGTATACGTAGATATTCAAGCATTTAAACTCTGACATACATAAAACAAATTATTTACCTTCCGCGTCAGTGAATACAATAGCTGCAGAATATGATGTATATTTGATAAGACATTTTAAAGGCTTTTCCTCATGTTAATGATACTCAGGTAAATTCAGCCTTGCACGCACCTTTTGATCACGTGTACGCGAAGTAATACAACTCCTCTGCATTATTAGACTTGTTACACTTTTAAAAAGCTAAACAAACACAACAATTATATTTTAGATTTGGTTACAACACCTGGAGAGATGCCCAGCGACCAACCCAGATCCTAGCGAGGTTGTGTAAGGAGATCAAGATCGACCCGCCGGAGTTCAGCATGCCGCGCAAGAGGGTCACTGTGGGTGGACTGCAGTTTTTCGCCCAAACAGAAGTTGAAACTGAAGGTATCTACATAATATTTACCCTATTAACCCTAAAATTACAAATGCAAATAATCTATAGATACTTTATTAAAGTAAATAAATGATTTGAAATGGTTCGATTACCAAAACCACGTTGTAAACAAAATTATTCAACGCATGTTACTTTTTGCCTCCAATGAAGCTCAAAGAGATGGTAAAGGTATAATATAAAAAGTGGTGCAGATGTTGTTGTGTTCTTAACTTTGTTGTAGAAAAGTTGGAGCTATGTATATATCACACATTAGAACAGTTGTATAAAAATATAGTTCAAAAGAATTTGATTTTAATTTATCCCATGCTTTGACGTAGAGTAGAGTGCTGCTTCTGATCAAGCCTTTGTTTTTGGTGAGACTAAAAAATTATCCCTATTACTAGAATCCTTGTAAACTATTTGTCCCCTAGAATTTTTACGGATGTCTTCTACTGAGGTGTCCTTAACCTGTCAACCTATCTTCCGACATTTAAACGCTAATATCATTGCAAATAGATGCCACTTCAATGTTTATCGCAGGTTTGTTTTACTGTCGTCCCACATTTCATTTTCATGGCCATGGTTTCCCTTGGTATTGTAAGAGATTCTCAAACTACTAGCATATTACATAAGCAGTTCCCATTGACAAAGCACCAATGTCATCTTACCAGAATATAGCATAGATACCATACACACTTGAGCAACATCTAATATCCAAGCACGCATAGAAGGTAACAGTTGTTTCACCGCACGTAATGCCGAAATACTCCGCACATGTTAGTGCCATAAACTTAACCGTCCATGTACCAATTGTACCACACATAACGCACCATTACGCTTGCAGTAGTTGTACATGTTTAGTAATTTGGAAGTATCGTAATGTTTAGGCTCCGAATTGATGCCTTCCGAGGAGCACATGGCACTGGAGGCGCTGAAGAACTGGGACGACGTGCCGGGAGGTTGTGTTCTCGTTCCGGAACACATAGAAACCAGGTTCCTCTACCACCCGGACAAACCTGGAGTCGAACAGGTAAATACAGAGATTTTGGGCAAATATACCCGCTAGAGGTCATCACCGCAGAGAGGTGTGCAACACAGTTGCTGATGGCAGCTGAACAGATCAAGGGGACCCGAACTAAGTACAGTTTATGCTTACATGCAGATCCTACCGAAACTGTATATGAACATTGCACAGTGTGAGATACTTAAATTTAGTTAAAAGATGCCGAAACAGTAGATCTAACGTACAAAAGAACACAAAAGCGACAATGAAATAAAAATAAAAAGACGATTAAGACTAATAACCATTCTTCAAAATAGACTTTCGCGAATTCCTTAATGCGAGAGAAACACTATCTTCAAGTTTAGTGATCAATATCTCAACACCTGTAAATCAGGTGATTCAATTGTTAAAAGTACCATTGCCCCTATATTGTGTACAATTTTGTCATTCTCCTAGGGTCGCTTGGAGATGTGGATAGATATGTTTCCGAAAGATCTGCCGCAACCATCTATAGCAGTAGATATTACAGCCAGAAAGCCTGTCGGGTAAGTAGACTATTCAAGAAACTGTAATGGGTGGTCAATAACGAAGTGAACTTTTGAAAGTTAAAGAACAATTACAAATGTAATTATGTTATTTTTTATTTGTTATGTAAAACGTGCTGTTTGCTAAAAAAAAGTAGTGTTTGTTTTGTGCATACTTTATGTGCAGTTACCTGCATTACTTAATACGGTTAGCAGCTAAGTAGTAAATGGTTACGGTTCTACACATGTACAGGTTTATACATATTAAGGGTTTAATTTCAATACCATCAGAAAAAGTTAGCATTAAGGTTCAAAGGTTTTCAATTCCATTTCTTAAAATGCTGACCTTTGTAAATTATTGAGGATTTATTCTGCTACGTAGGGGAAATAACAGAACTTTTGCATGACGCCAAATTTATACGTTGTTATGATGCACATGCATTTATTAAAATATAACAGTTTGGATTAAATACAAATGCTGTTTCAAATGTGTTATGAGATGCGATTCAGTATCTTAGTTGCTTCCGGCAACTCCAATAGCACTAGCAGAAACAGTGATGAACAGCTCACCCAGTGCTCTTATCTGATGCCTGCATCTTCCCGCTGAACACTTTTTGTAGAATACTTCTTGGTGCCCTAGATCGACGCATTATCTTAGATTCCTAAGTTCAAATTGGGCCTCCACTAAGACCAGATGTGCTTTACCAATAAAGAATAAAGTCTACAACCTAAGTTCCAAAAACCTCTTGTAGTCTTTTCAAAAGATATACGCAATTGCTTGTTTTAGTTACGAGTTGCGATGCATCATCTGGAATGCGGATGGAGTGGTTCTGGAGGACACGAATCCGTTAACCGGAGAAGCGTCATCCGATATATTCGTCAAGGGTTACATGTACGGGCCTGAAACAGACGGACAAACCACTGATACTCATTACAGGTTGGTATAATCTTAATGGGACCTTGATATGTACCCGTGTCCTAAAACAATTTCAATGTGGTATTAATAAGTGAAACAACCAGATGTGCAGGTAATGTGGATCCAATAATATTCTAACATCCTGATCAAAATGATCAAATAACATTACTACATTATTACATGTAATAACAACGGTTCCTGAAGAAGACAAAAATAGTCGAAACCGGTTCCTGTAGAAAGCCCGAATAAATCAAATATAAATACTAGAACCAGTGTTTGGTGCCTCTATCTACTTGAAATGTAATAACAAAGTTTCAAAATGAAACTTTTAAAAGGCGTAGCAGTAAATAAAGTTAATACTTACGTTAAAAAGAAATTTTCACGTGCCCTATTTGCCTAAAATTTAGACAGCCCATCCATTTGCAGATCGTTGAGTGGGGAGGGCAACTTCAACTGGAGGTACGTCTTTCCGTTTGAGTATCTGAAGGCTGAAGAGAAGATAGTGATGAAGAAGAAGGAACACACCTTCTCCCTTGAAGAGAAAGAGGAAAAGATGAAAGCAGCTTTAACCATGCAAGTTTGGGATGCTGATCTAGTGTCGGCTGACGATTACCTTGGTACGTAGACTATAAAATTGGAGCTATCTGAAGAATGGGTTCAGAAACAAATGTTTGAATGTTAAGTAAGTGAACAAAAGAGAAAGAGACAAAGTTAGAGACGGACAGGGAGATAGACACAAACGAAAAATCGCACAAACGCTTCGAAGGAAATATACAGGAAATGATGCAAATCAAAAGGAAAGAGGAAGAGAAAAAAAAGAAATAGAAAGACGCAGAAAATTTCCAAAATGATAGCTTTAATAAAAATACGAAAACTGGTCAGAGTGATACACAACATGTCTGCAACGAATGAAAATGAATGAAAACTGACATACAAAACTACACAGTAATGAATTACTTTGCAAGATCACTACACCATTGACGATAGCTTTACTCCCCCAAAATGAGTGGTCGTCCAAAGTAATGTCTACTGTAATCATATCAGAATGTTGTTTTATCTCGTTTTTATCTCGCACAGGTGCTGTGACGTTGAATCTGAGTAAGATGCCGCGTCCCGCCAGAGACGTAAAGAGGTGCAGCATGAAGCTGCTGAAGCGGGACGGATCCGTGCCCACGTTAAACCTCTTCAAGCAGAAGAAAGTCAAGGGCTGGTGGCCGATGTCCGCGACGGACGAACTGACCGGCGAAGAGTCGCTCATTGTAAGTTTATTTTTATTTGCGATAATTTAGCTGTCTTTCCCAATCGGAGTCGTTCTGCTTCGCCCCTAATGCTAGCAAATGCTTGGCCAGCTGCCTGCTAACACCTTCATGTAATCAAATTTAACATAAAACATGACTGGAAAGATGAGAAAAAGTAAACCTAATATCCTGGCCCTGACTACGATGCACTTTTCAAATAACCAAAGGTATAGTAGTTACGTTGCACTTGTAAAAATGACATTTCTCAGATTAGTTCTTCGAACATCTCCGAAGAATAAGGACGTAGATGTTTTGACGGTTATTTTCCATTTGACAGTGGGGTGGTTCTCTTATTAACAAACGTTCTCATATTCCCTATCAAAAAAAATTGTACATGGTGCTTTTTCCCCACAGTTGATTTAAAATGCTTCAATCAATGTGAAATTGTACACAAAGTTTTTCTAGTTTTGCATGTAATTAGAGATGTAGTACCAGGAGTAACTTGTGAAAAGTTTATGAAGATATTACTTATGTTTCAAAAGTTAATCGCTGAAAAAACCCATCCCACACAGGATTCATTGAAAAATTAACGCTTACTTAAACGTATTAGCACAACATATTAATACCGTGGCGATACAATTATTTTCTCTTCAGGGTAAAGTAGAGGTGGAGCTGCATCTACTCACCATTGAGGAGGCAGAAAAAGCTCCGGTTGGTCTTGGTCGGGAACAACCTGAACCGCTACCAGAACCTAAGTAAGTTGTATGTAGTAAAAAATTCAGTATCCGTGAATAACAGTGGAGTGAAATTTTAATGGTAAATTAAATGAAGAACAAATATTTTAATTTACAATAAAATACAATCTATTGTTTATCACCTTAATCCGGTAAAAGAAAGCCAACTGAGAAATAAGGTTGGATATAACTGTTGTATTTTATTGCAGTGTATTTATTACTTGACGTATTGTTTGCAGTTCATTTTTCATATTTTCATATGAAATATAACATACTTGTAAATTTGATATTAATCTATCTTTTTATATTAATAAATTATTTATGTAACATATTAAATTCTAAAAAATAATATGATGACAGTTACTGTCCAATAACACAATTGCTGTTAATACATCGTAAGATTATCATTGTGTTTTTAATGAAAACTACAACTTAAAATAACCTTGTCTGACTTGTTTGCAAGATTTGATTTCTAACAATAATAACCGGACTTCAAAACTTATGTAACGTTGTGAATAAACATTTTGACCTATGTAACATGATGCGTTGCAAATTGTAGCAAATTAATGTGATGACATTGGTGTCTTCGTAATCATTATTTGTAATTTTCAGTCGCCCAGATTCTTCGTTCTTGTGGTTCATGAGTCCATTAAAGACTCTGAAGTATATTTTGTGGAAGAACTACAAGTGGCTGCTACTGAAGCTCCTCCTGGTGGCCTTACTCATCGCATTTATCGTCCTGTTTTTCTACTCGTTTCCCGGTGCGATGGTCAGCAAGATGTTCGGAACATAGGTGTCACCACCGCGTGGATTTCACCATTCGCAGAATAACGCTACAGTAACGCCATCTAATGTGTTTTATCCGACTTTCTCAGCTTATTCTTTACACGGCAGATGGGAATTATTTAAGCAGCTCTTCTATTCTATCTTTTGCCTTTATATCATAATATTTTCTTAGTGAACAATTTTAGATTCTTGGGATCACCACCAGACATCGTTAGGTGGATAAGCATCCTGCCAAGACCATAATGACAAAGCTAGGTGGCCATAGGATAAAATTTACAAAAGGAAAACAAAAGACAAAAAGTAGAAAAATACCACCCCGTCTGAATATTTTATGAAAACTATGGCCTCTAGCTATGTCACCTTTTTCTTTCATTTTGTCCACCATCTTATAGAAATATCTATGTTCCACCGTTTCATTACCTTATTTAGGTTGATAAGATCTATGTTTTGCTTTGCTTCAGCCTTCCTACACTTCACTGCCAATATTATTTTCCTTCCTGCAGATTTTAGCTTGAGGAATACTTTTTTCATAATTTGATATTGTATGTGAAAAAAATGTCTTATTCCCGTGTATTTTAACTTTCACATACATTTCTTGTCTTGGACCAATGCACACACAATGCGCGCGGTTCAGTTGACCAATTACGATCAACACCTGATAGACTTTAAAGAGATCCAAGTTTACTCAATACCCGACTATTTTCATTTGAAATGCACTATTTTCATTTTATTTATTTAATTATTCATGTGCCATTATTTCATTTGCCCGCTATTCATAAGTTTGTATCTTTTTGTTTGTGATATATGCTATGTAAGTTTGACTGAATATTTTTATTTAGTGTGTTGTGAGCATAACATATTAACAAAAGTTTAATAACTATGTTTGTAATCTTAACAATTGCATGTGAATTAGTACTAACAAAAATAACTTTGAGGTATTTTGAACAGGTCTACACACAAACTTCAAAATAATAAAGCATTCACGTATTTTTTTCGTTTCGGACCAAAGAATTTTAAATTAAAATTATGTTCCAAATTACGATGGTCTCTCCATTTTGCGACACCTCCTTTGAGAGGTTTTTATAACGTAAAGTTGCTTGCCGCTCAAGAGAGGTCATACTATATCGTTTTTTGTTGTGAAGTTACTGTGTATACCTTTCAATTAAAAAAAGAACTGTATCAAAAATCGTTTACATACAATTACTTAACATTTGACACATTTGTCTATTTCAGCCGCCCGGACACGTCGTTCTTGTGGTTTATGTCACCGCTGAAAACTCTCAAGTATATTCTGTGGAAGAACCTCAAGTGGAAGATCCTCAAGCTCTTCATCTTCCTTCTCATCGTCTTTCTCCTTGCACTCTTCCTCTACACCACGCCAGGCATCCTCAATAGGAAGATCTGGGGCGTTTAGTGTTTCGTAGGGCTTTTAGCGGGGAGCAAATTTTACAAGGTCCTCCGTCACTAAAATTTGCCTCCCGTTCCTCCGCCATACATTGTAAATATTTGAGCTCTGAGAAATTAATCCGTGGAGTTATTCATGATCACATAAATCCAAGTAAAAATCAAATTTTCATCATTGAAATAAACAAAGTGAAAGAAGTTACCGGAAACGCGATCTGATTTTTTCACATTTTGAGTCATAATCAGTTGTAACGAGTAGAAATGAGTGGTAAAATAATACACAGTGATGCACTGATGGGGGACGGGGGGCGGGCCGGTGAATACATGGCGGGGGACGGGGCCTGGTTTTTGGCCCCCTTGGAAGCCCTAGTGTTTCCAAAAGGAAAAAGGAAGAAGAAAATGGCATATTGCCATATACCATCTGATGCACGCAAGCCTGCACGCACACACGCTCGCACGCATCCAAGTATATAAAAAAATGAAAAGTGTCCAAGTCCCTGCGCATTTGAAAAATGATTGAATTTATTAGTGTGCCGATTCTAACATTGTCAGAAAATCTATTATGTAGGCCTAACAGAGACATCAACCTCCCGGTTTCCGCTTCGGCATCTATTTTAAAGCATTTCCGTGAATTGGTTTGCCCAAATATAAAATGTTACGATGAAAATAAGGTTCAAAGCCTAAGTGGACAGAGACAAAATTTTGGTTTTATTTATACAAAAGTCCACACTGAGTGAAGTAAACAAAAATAAACTCAAAATAAACTGTAACATTAGGAAATGCACAATGTACATGAACTTAGATAAAGCTGTGAAAATTTGTTAGCTTTAGATGTGAATGCATTGTATTTAATCAGAAAAAAGGTGAACAGAAGAAAAGTTCAGTGTAGATGTCTTCAAACATTTCAAATAATTTATGAAATCATATTATTTGTACAGCCAAGGTATTCTTAATGAATATATAAATTTGTAAATATATTTTCTATATATTTGTACATAGTGTTATTTTGTTACAAGGAAACCTGCAGATATCTAACACACACAGCTTACTAACATTATTTTCTGTTACATAACCTAGTCACCTCAGTTTAAAATATTAACAATATGATTATGTAATAACAAAACTGCACATTGTTTTCTTGTGAACTTATTAACCTGCAGGGACATAAATGAACTTGTCTACACTTTTTGACGTTAATGTAATGAAGCATAATACGGTTGGGAATCATTTGGCGGGTGCACACGTCTATTTCCAAAGAAATGATTAACAGATATTTTTCAATTTCTTCAAACCTGACCCGTCAGAAAACTATTAAAAATGAAGAGATACATATATACTTTATTTGGGTTACAGGAAATAAATTCCTAGTTTTTCCATCCCTTGAACTTGTCACAGTCAGTTTATTGTGCTGGTCTAAAATCTGCTGAAATGTGATATTTATTGGTGCATTGAGTATCTTTATATATTATTAATATGAAACTTAAAACCGTGTAAATATGTATGATATTCACCTGTAAAAATTAAATCATGTGTTATTTACCTTATTCGGTTATTTAATCAAGACTTCTTTAGGCAACGATAGTTAAATCCTTCGTTCTTCATTGTTTTAGAGTGCATGTTTCTTTTATAAATAAACCACCGACTGTGCCTACAGGTTTTCACATAATATGTATTTTTATGAAGTTTCTGAATATATTATTAAAATTTTACTCACAATCACTCCATTTTGGTTATTCGTTTAAAACAGCATGACAGTTATACTACCTTATATATTAGATAAATGAGACCAGTTTTGCTGCCTTTTGTACACGATAATCTAGACTCTAATCGAGTTTTTGCTCCAAATTTTAGGAAAAGGAAGCAGACAAATGAAGCACAAAAGTAATTGTATTGTGCTTACAAATTTATCATTCTAATTAATCATCTCAGACAAAAAGAGAACCAAGGTCAAGACAAAATAACATCACAGTAACAAGAGATAAATAATGTGCGTAGTTCTTAGTTAATCTCAATTATTGTCTAAGCTGCATCCAATCAAATTAGATTACCATGCAGTAATACAGGTGTGGTCGCATTAGTCCATCATTACACTTCATTCCAGTAGACTGGTTCATTTGCCGTATTCGATCTAATACTGCCAATACCAACTGTCGCGAAGTGTTTTTTTTCCGTGACTTCTATTTTAATATAAAAGCTTAAAAAAGCCTAAATCGACAGGAATAATATTTCTTTTGGCCAGAGGAGACCAAATTCCCTGTCCAGCAGCCATGGTTCATTGATTTAGGTTCCTATTGATTGATTTATCTGGTGCCTGGATGACACAGTTGTGGTTCTTTTGGGTTCCAATTGCCCATATATGGTCAATCATGGCACAGATACAGCCAAAATGCATAGAAACCATGTTTCTAGGCAGAAATGCTACTGTAGGCTCTCTACATGATCATTGGTCATGTGTGGCTCTTCTCCAGTTCATTGGCCAAAATC
>JBCAUI010025454.1:0-21603 GCA_038406195.1 Haplosyllis anthogorgicola | reverse complement strand
CCTGGCTGCCACCTCTACAGGTGAAGGCCCGGGCCTTGCTGCATGAGTTCTCAGACATCTTTGCCTTAGACTCTACGGAGCTGGGCTGTATGGGGGCAGCTCAACACGAGATACATGTCAATGATGAGACTCTGATCAAGGAAAGGTTCTGCCAGATACTGCCCCATTTGGTGTATGAGGTCTGAGAGCACCTGAAAGTGATGCAGGAAGCTGGAGCTATCGCACCAAGCAGCAGTCCATGGAGCAACACTGTTGTGCTGGTCTGGAAGAAGGATGGGAGCCTCCAGTTTTGCATCTGGAGGCTAAACGAACGTACCCGTAAGGATTTGTACCCTTTGCCCCACATTCAGGAGATGTTAGACAACCTGGTGGGGGCATGGCACTTCTCCTGCATCAACTTCTTGTCTAGGTTCTGGCAGATTCCAATGAGCCCCAGCTCCCAGAAGTACATGGCTTTCACGGTCAGAAATCTGGGGTTTTTCAAATGCTGTAGGATGCCTTTCAGTCTTTGCAACACCCCCACCACCTTCCAGAGATGTATGCAGAATGTCTTAGGCAAACTAAACCTGACGTTCTGCCTCATCTATCTGGATGATGTTATCATGTACTCAGATACAGAGGAGGATCATCTAACCTGACTCCGAGCCATATTCCAGTATTTGTGGGAGCACGGTCTCTGGTTGAAACCTTCTAAGTGCCAATTTTTCCAGTCTGAGATCATCTATCTAGCCCATCACATCTCACGGGACAGAATCCAGCCCAGCAAGGACAATGTAAAAGTGATCAAGGAGGTCCATGAACCTATGACCTATACTCAGATATGGTCCTTCACTAACCTAGCGGGGCACTACCAGAGGTTCATCCCCGGTTTCTCAAAGGTGGCCCACCCCTTGACTGACTACCTATGCAGGAAGGGAGCCAACAAGAAAAGGGAAAAGGTAACACTGTCACGGAAGTTGAGGGCCACATTCCAAAAATTGAAGGATGCTCTGACTTCTGAGCCCGTGTTGCAGTTGGCTCAGTTCAACCAGCCCTTCATGCTGCACATGGATGCCTCCAAGATAGGGCTGGGAGCTACCCTGCAGCAGGAGGATGACCAGGGGAGACTGCACCCGGTTGCCTATGGTAGCTGTATGCTCCACAAACATGAAAAGAACTACCATTTGAGTAAGTTGGAGTTCTTAGCCTTATTGTGGGCCATGACAAAGCATTTCAAGGAGTACTTGCTCCACATACCTTTCATGGTCAAGACCAATAACAATCTGCTGATGTACATGATGTCAACTCCCAACCTCAACACTACCAGACACTAGTGGGTCGGGGCATTAGCAGGCTATAACTTCTCATTGGAGTATGTGAAAGGGAGGAATAACCCCATGGCAGACACACTTAGCCAGTTGGAAGAGGGTAGCTGCCTGATGGCGGAAGAGATAGAGGCTGAAGTCAAAGTTGGGATGGAAGTTGAAGAGCCTTACCTCAAGGGAGAAGAAGTGGTTATTGATGCCAAGGGGGTGCGAAGTATCTTGGATTGCACCCTAGTAGGAAGCCCAGGATGGGCTGAGATGTATGCTGTCACCCTCAATGAGACAACACAGGGGACTGAGAAGGAAGAGAATGATACCAGACCCCGAGGCTTACAGGTCTGAATGGCAAAGTATGAACCGGTGGAATCGATCGATTGGCGGGAAGCACAGAGGGATGACCCTCTCCTCAGCCGAGTCATCAAATGGCTATGGGGAGATAAGAGTATGACCGTGGTGAAGGCTCCGGGTCCTGAAGCCAGTTCCCCTGAAGGCCAGGATTTTAACCATCAGAGGGATCACCTCTGCATCCACAACAGATGTCTTTATGTGACCCATTGCCCCAAGTGGTCAGTGGAGGTCTGGATGCTCTATGTGGTACCCTCTGCTCACTGCCAGTGAGCCATAGACAGATGCCATAGAGACACCAGACACCAAGGATGGGATCGGACACTGTCCTTACTCCGCAAACATTTCTGGTGGCCTGGACTGGTGACCCAAGCTAAGAAAGCAGTAAAAGGGTGCCATCAATGCCTCAAGTTCAAAGCCCACAGTGTGCAGGCTCTGCTGAATCCAATAGTCATGACAGCTCCAATGGAGTGGCCAGTGCCACTCAACCAACAACCTAAGGTTGTTAATGTTTTGGTCTTCACAGACCATTTCATGCATTATGCGTTAGCCTTCATGATGAAGGACAAAAAATCCCAGACCATAGCCAAAGTGCTTTACACTATTCGGGTCCCCGGCACAAATTTTAAGTGACCAGGGTACATGTTTCATGGGGGCCATTGTGACTGAGCTATGCCACATGTTAGAAGTTCAACAGTGTAGAACCAGTCTGTACCATGCCCAGACAAATGGGCAGGTGGAACATATGCATCAGACCCTGATGCACATGATTGGTAAACTGGACTCTGAGAAGAAATTGGACTGGATGGATCATTTGGCCAAGGTGGTTCAAGCCTACAATGCCACCTGTTCAGAGATCATGGGCTATAGTCCTTTCTTCTTGATGTTCAGCCGGAGGCTGAGACTCCCACTGGACTTCTACTTCCCCACCATCCGAGGGGATACAGATCCCAGGCATGTACCGGAGTATGTTGCCACCATCCAGGAGCACTTGAAGGTTGCCTTCGACCAAGCTCAGACAACCCAAGCTGGAGAGGCAGTGTGACAGAAACGGCTCTATGACAGAAACACAGGAGCTGCCATACTCAGACCCAGAGATGTGGTCTTACTGCAGATGGACGCTTTTACTGGGAAATGGAAAATCAAAGATAGATGGGGTGATACCCCATATATGGTGGATGGCCAACTTGCGGACAGCATCCCCACATACTGTATCAAGGATGCAGCTGGAAATGTCAAAACAGTGCACCACAATCATCTTCTGTTTCTCTCCCCAAAGGGGGAAAGTGATGCTGTTCCACTAGGTAGAGGCATACACATCTGTAGCACGATCTCTGTGGCCAAAAACCCCGGGGTGAACTATCCAACAAGGGATGAATGAGTGAAACCACAAGAGATGAGTGGGAGAGCCCTTGTTCCTGTGACTCCTAGTACTGCATCCCGGGAGTGGATTCTTGGCAGACACCAAGATGGATCGTGGACACAAGTTGGGGCTTTCACATTACAGATAGAACCAGTCCTCCCAGACCCAGCCCCAGACCAGGCCAGTCGACAGTGTCCTGGCCATGTACTGGGAGTCATGGCTGAGGATGATGTAGATTAAACTCACACCCATTAGTCGGGAATGTAACTGAAGTGCTAGTCAACTAGATGGGGGGAATCCGGATGGGATCTGGGTTCCACCACATCTGCTGTGAACAATTCCCCTAGATGGAGGGGATTGGTGCACGAAAACTTGGGAATGGAATTGACTTGTGCTGGTGCCAGGAGACACCATATCTTTGTGGGGAAAGGCCTGTCTCCCGGGGAACATGAATGTTCCCACGGATGCTGTGCAGAGCCCCCACCAGGGGTACTGAATTTTGTTTGGCACAGGTGCATGATGGTGGGCACCAGGAAGGTGGGCATGGATGTGGACCCAGCTGGACCCCAGACCCTGTGTAGATGCATACCCCCTTCCATCACTCTTCAGGACTTACGGATCCATGGATCCAGATATTTCATGGGTCTATGGACCCAAGTATTTAATGACATTTGTTGTGTTGTGTACCATTGTTGTGTTGTTGGTACGAATGTTGAAATACAGACGTATTTAATCATACATGTATTTATTGTTGTTTAACCATTTGTAATTATTTGAATTATACTTGTATTTATTGTACAAATGTGGTAGTATCTACAGGCATATGGGGTGTGGATACATGTACAGATGGTAACACAGAAGGACAAAGATGCTGGTTATATTTTTAACTTTATTCGATATAAAAATATAACTGGAACGTGAACTTGAGTAATACGAACACTAATGGCCGGATGGAGGCCCATGAGGCAAGAGGACAGCGTGCCATAAATTGGAATCCATAGGCACATCTGGGACTAAAGCTAAAAAGTAAAAAGTAATCACTATCCGTGAAGATACGTGTATAACAAATGCATGTTTAGAAAGTCTGGAAAACTGATCAAATGCTAAGTCACTAAGTTGCCACGAATGGCATATAAATGTTAAACATATAACGTATGAACAAATGAATGTCTGATGTATGGTAGTTGCAGCATGGAGTTCTGGACGACAGGCGTGTGGGTGCATGGATGACTGTTTTACTTTGCCTTATCTCGGTAGTCGGTGACACAAGATGGGACCTTGGGTGTCTTTCCCCCAGCTTCCGGATGATACTTCATGAAGTGGGCTGAGAGTTTAGAGGGATCCTTCCATGCAGGGAAAGTCTTCATGTCATCCCCCAGCACAGGCCACTCCTTGCATAGCACACACATGAACGTGCACCGGTAGTGACCGCCCATGACATGGCTCAAGAACGTGGTCGCGTTCGAGTTGATGGCACCACAATAAGGGCACTGACATTGCTTGGTACCTTTGGCACCACCGTAGTGCTTCTCCTCTAATGCCTGCTCATTGTGGAAGGGGGTCAAGAGACCTTTCATGGACCAGTCGCTGTTCTTGTACACGAACAGGGCTTGCTTTGGAGCATGGGTCTGCTTGCATGCATTGATGATCTTTGTGATGTTTTGGGCTTGGTTGCGGTCCACCCAACAAGGCCACAATGGTGTGTCCTCATAGAGTTTCCGTACTTGGCTAGTGTGAGCCATTTGGAAGGCCAGTTGCAGTTCGGGATCCGAATCCTCGGTGTCATCCTGCAGGTCCAGCTTGTCATTTTTTGTGAGCACAGAACAAAGAGCCTCTACGGCACTCGAGTCTTTGTCCCAGAAGTACTGCCATTTTGACTTGGCCTGCCTTTGACCTCTTCCTTGGCTCCCCATGTGGATGCAGCCTGCATGAGCTGGCTGTGATGGGATGGTCAATCGTCGTCCCTGTCCCTGTCATCATTGGAGCCATGCCCACAGGGAGAACGGGGCTTCCTGTTCTTCAATTCTTGACGGTGGTTGACCGGGCTCCCGTCTTCATCATCAGAACTCTTGCAGGACGGCCGACGTTTGTCCGTGGTCTCATCTTCCGAGGAGTAGGATGTGAAAAAGAAGTGCCCCGTATCATCTAACTTGCATTTCTTCTTGCTGCAATCGGCTGTCGATGTCTTCCTTTTGTGTGAGCTCTTCTTGATGGAGACCATCAAGGTTTTCTTTGGAGTGGACTTCTTCTTCAGGGTGGAAGCTGGAACAGGAGTCACCGACCGCCGTCCTCTGCTGGGGCTGTTGGCGCCTGACCCAGATGGTACGGGTGGCAGAACTGCCTCTGTGATCAATGTGTCCTCATCATCATCCAAGAGGAGGCTGCAGTACACATTGACACGGCTAACAGGACCCAGTGCTGAGGAGGGCGATGTTTTGCGACCTCTGCTGGAGTTTACAGACCTGGGAATTTGGTCCCTCCAAGGTTGGCAGGAAGACCCATCTGGAAGCATTTCCACTAGGGATGTTTGTACCGGCAGCATGAATGTTGGGCAGCAGGAGACCGAAGAGGGCTTTGTCGGCCACTACCGAACGCACATCGATAGAGTTCCAGGGGAAGTGCAGAGGAACCAGAGGTTCTTCCTGTGGTGAAAGCAATCCTTACCCATCCAGGACGTGGGAAAGGGCTGAATGGCTTTTGTACTCATGGATGTGCCACCATCCCATTTGACACAGTGTCCAGTCTGGCCGACAGGGTCAGACTGGCTTGGTGGAACTGCTTCTCATGCTCTGCAAGAACTTGCTCCATCAGGATCCTCTGTTGGGTGGCCATAGCCACTCTGCTGTCAGATATGCTTTCTGAGGGCTTGGCTGAGGTCCATCAGGGACTTATCCTTGTTGGCCTCATACACTGTCCACAAGTTCTCACTGGCCACATGGATTGAGTTCTCATACATCTGGTTCAGTTCAAAAGCCACTCTTGACGTTCAGCCGCATTGTGTAGAGATTACGGAGGTAGTCCCTCATGGCCCTCCATCCTTCGTTGATCAAATCCATTTCCATTCCGTTGACAGCTTCGTATTGGGATGCCAGACCATCAGCTGGATTGGGAAATTCGGTAGGCTAAGCCCCGTTGCAGCTGAACCCTCCGTTGATGCCAAAGGTGAAGTTCATGTTGGCAGGATGAATGTAGCATCCGAGATCCAGTGTGTTCTTGGCATGGCTGATGGGGGTGGAAGAAAACCATGCAAAACACATGCCCATTGTGGCTGAGGCTCTTCTCAGGACCCGAAGATGGGGACACACTGACGGGGGCCGTGGGTTGCATCTCAGATGACTTCATGATGTTCAGGTCCACGATTTTACTGCTGCTGTGTCAAGCGGCATTATGGCCTTTTTGTCAAATGTCTCTAGCATGTTGTTCATGACTACATTTTGGAGACCATGCATGGGCAGATCCTCCTTGTCTGGGAACTGGAGCAAGGCCTTCCCTGTCCTGGGTTCCATCACATGAACAAATACGGCCATCGACCTTCCGTGACCCTGTGCAGGCTCAGGCCATTGGCTGGCCCTTGTCTCTGAATCAACATGCACGAGGATACCAGGAACTGTAGTTCCTTCTTAGCAGACTTCATGAGGGCATGCACAGCCACGCGGATGGGGACCGTCTCCTGTTGTTCAAACATGTGTACATGGGCCAGAGCAAAAGCCATGTCTTTCTCTTTTCCGTCAAGCACCAGGACCACAGAGGTTACAGGCAGCACCAGCTGCTTCACTGGTTTAAAGTCATCTGAAATGTGTGTGGCATCTGTATATTGGCCAAAGTGACCCAGGTTGATGAGGTCTTCCATCACGGACTTGGATCTCACCTCCATCTGCATGCATGAAACCAGAGGGAGGACGTTGAGTGTAGACCAGTCTTGTGCATTCGATGGCTTGATCTTGGATGGATCCTGCCGAATTGCTCTGTGTCATTTGCAACTAGCTCTCATGGCCTCTGCATTGCTGGGGGATGGAGTCAGACCCTGGGCTCTGGCCGCATCTTGGCCATCGGTGGTGTTGTCAGCCATGGAATCATTTGTGCGTTGTGGGACGGAGAAGCATGAGCAAAGGAGGCACCTCTAATTGCACTTCTTCAAAATCCTCGTGATCCTGCAACGGAAACCGTACCAGATTAGTCTGGGGGAGAATACGGACCCTAGGACCCCTCTGGCCAGGGCGAATGATTGAAAATCGAAATTTGGCCCCGTAGTTAGTTAATCTGGGGGAGTATGAGCCCCGCACCCACACAGAAGGAAAACCATGAATGGCAGGGAAAACCACGAATGGCAAAATTTTGACTGGCATGGACCCACCCCATATGAGATGGACCCCAGCAGTATCTCAAAGGACGGATGCTGGGGACTGTACCAAAGGAGTATTGGAGATACTCACACTATCAAAGGAGTCTTCTGACATGTTCCCATGACAAAATCCAACTTCAAAATGACCTGCCCTGCAGGGTGTCCCATCTAAGGTAGGGGGTAGGACGAACATGAGGCTGGGCCTCGTGACCTCACAATGTCATTGGCCCTTTAAAGGGAATCCCTGTGGGGATCTTGGCTCATTTGGTGCCAAGACATCGAAGAAGCAACATCCCTGGAAGGATGGAAGAGTTGGAGGACACATTCATGTGAGTAGACGGATGGTCGCCCTCCGGGCCCACTGTGGACCCCATCCTAAGGGGCCATACTTGGGAGTGCCCGGCATGAAGGATGTTAACCCACCCCATCCACACTTGCCTCCGTACCAGGTGGGGCTGTGGACAGGACGGGGTCCGTGTTAATTGGGTCCGTGTGAGAACGCAATCTAGGCATCATTATACGAAGGCAGTTTCTTTTTCAGTGTGATGCTACACCAGAGGGCAGAGGACCCAGACATCAGCCTTACACTGTGCACTAAGCTGAATGGGTACAAAGGACGCTGAGATTTGGCTGCCAAAGTCCTCGCTGCTGCGGCATCCATCAGAGACAAAGCCTCGCAGGTTGTAATTTTGCTAGACGCCCTCAGATTTGCTGAAAACTGACACTCATACAATGTGGCTCATGACCAAGCTAATGACGAAGTAAAGGAGGCCTCCGGATCCCAGGGGGGCCTGACGTTCAAGAGAAGGAAGGAAGTCAGCTTCAGCTTTTCTATGAACACATATGGGACATCCAGCCAGTGTTAGCCCTGGTGATGTGAGAAATGTGGGCTTAATGGAAGGCTGCGCTAGATGACGGGGAATGATGTGCTGTGGTCCGGCTCTTTTACTTGGCCATTCTCCAAGGCGGAGGTCAGGCCAGGTATGCTACCAATGTTGATGCAGATATCCTGGCCATAGACTTCCTTGTGGCAGAGGAGAGGCTCCGGGGCCATCTAGATGCCTGGGCCCAGGAGAGAGAATGTACCGGCACCCCGGCCAAGGGCTTTCTGTGACCCTTCCATCCCAATGGAGCAGGCTCGAGGGCAGTACTTGTGTCAGGGGCGAAAGCCCCTGGTGCACCCTGACATCTTGGCCAGACTCTACACAGAACCGATGGAGGGAGACGATGACACAGCATCCAAGGACCAACGCCAAGTCATCGCCAGCATCCCGGAGCTGACTCAATAAGAGCTGGACTGCATGCCAACAAGACTCTTTGGCACCCTGGACCAAGTGCTCCAGTATGATGGTTATGGACCCCAGGCTATGGCCACGAGGGATGCAGCATGTGGGCTGATACGGGCCCTACCTGTGCTGGATCCCAACCACCTCACCGTGGATGACGATGTCATCAGGGCCATACAAAAGCTGTTGAAAGTGCTGAGGAGGGAGTTCCAGGACACTCGTGATTCAAGTACAACCCCTAGACGGACCTCATTCAATGTAACCTCTCACCATCCTCCCATCAGTGTCACAATACCAGAACCAGAGACAGACATTAGGCAGGTCCAGTTCAGCAGCCCCAGACCAAAACTAGAGTACAGTGGTGAAACTAAGCAAAGAAGGTGGGATATGCAAAGAAAGCACTCTAAATAAGCCCCTAGATGCCCACCGTCTGGATGCTGGCCGGCCTTTTAGGTGCCATTCTAAGTCTGCCCTGAGAAGCTTGACATCCAGTCGAAACTGGTCTCCATCCCCCATGGGGCAGGGAGCCCAAGCCCAGGACCGAACTGACCGCGGCCAACAACCAAAGGGTGAAGTGAAGAAAAGCTCAAGGGGAAATCAGGATAATTCCTCCTGTGAAAAGGACAGACCAAAGGGACATGGCAGGGGCGCTGATTTAGATGGCAGTAGTCTCCCAAATCTGGCACACTACCTGACTGATTACGTACATGCTGTCATGGGGCTGTACAGCTTGATTGAGCTCCTGAAGCCGGGATGGAGCACGGACATGAGAAGTGTATGCCTGATGAGGTATGATAAGCTGGCCACTCGCATGGACCTGACGGCAGATGTTTGTGTGTGCCTCCCGTCAACATAAATGCATGACCGCTTTCTTTATTCTGGAACCTCCACACCTCTGGATTCTGGAATTTCTACCACCGTGTTAGTTCGACAGAAGTCCTGGGTGGGATTATTGAGTGCAAGTCCACGATAGGCTATGTGCCTATGGGGGTGCTGTTCTCTACACGGCTAATGGCTCCCAGACTTGTAACATTGAACTGTCTCGCAAAACTGGGGATGAAAGAAGTCTCCCATGCAGCATCATGGAATTCAAGACCTGCCTTGACAACTTTGAGAAGATTTGCTATGGTACCTTCATAGAGAGAATGGTGAACTGTCAAAGTCTCCGACCCAGAACCCCGGACCCCTTGCCAATTAGGGATGACCTCGCCAAGCTGTCGGAAGAACTCTTCGGACCACTATACGGCTCATCTGCTCAACCCCCCAAGGGAAGAGGAGATGTACAAAAGGAGAAGATAACCAAGCTTCAGGCTTCAGCTCCCAGATCAACCATGTCCAGCTCATCTGAAGCAATTGCTCACCCAATTATGAAAGGGACAGGCCAGGGACTCATCGCACCATTCAGTGCTCCAGAAGTTCCTACCCCTGGGGCGTCAAGGGCCATAACCCCGAATGCCGCCCTAAACTACAAATTTTCAGTGGCCTTCTCTGAACCGGCAAACATCATTGACTGGATGGACACGTTGACAGACACCAGGGTCGACCAAGGAGCTGGTGGAGAGCCCATGCCGGACCCTTCATCTGTCCTCGAAGACGGAAGCTCAGCCCTTTGCCCGTACCCTACGCCTAACCTGGGTACGGCCATTCTGGGGTTCCAGCCAGCAGATGTGCTGATGCCTCCAGGAGCAAAACCGTTCTCACTTTGTCAAATGGCCTACGAGTTGGTACAACAAGTAACAACATCTGCCGCCTTGAGCCAATGAGCTGCTTCTGATGCCGTGGACCAGATGAGAGCAACAGCTCTGCAAACTAGCACACCACACCCGCCTGGCATCCCAGATGCCTGGACGGGCCCCATCAAAGCACCATTGAAGGTGAAGAATTACTTGACTATGAAGACGTAGCTGGAGTTGAAACAGGATCTGTAGCCTCCAGCTTCACATCGATATGTGACAACCAATCTGTGAAATCCACCACGTCTAGTTTTGTGATCCTTGAGACACCAACAGCTTCTGAGATGGGGACGACACAATCCAAGAAGAGAGGCATCAAGTGATTGACTAGCCAGTCCTGGAAGACTGATGGATCAGACTAGACTGTAGCCATGCGACCCGGGACACCCGAAGGAATCTGTTAAGCGAAGCTCATAACTCATATTATAGTGTACCTAACATTGCTCATATTATACTGAACATTGTTTACTGTAGCCGTACTCTGGTTGTACTACCAGATTCCAAGATTTACTTGTTCAAAATTGTGTTTACTTACTGCATGTCATTTAATGCATTTACTCCATATCTAATGTTCTGTAGTGTTTGTAGCGGGCTCCCTATGGGTACCCCTAATGCCGCGTAGACTTTTTACATTCCTGTTTGCACATAATGGTTGTTTATACGTGATTCATCCGGATGCCTGTCATCTGCTGTTTTGTTTTGTATTTATTCTTGTTAATACAGCATGCCACGAGGACAAGGCGGAGCTCTGGGGGAGAGTGTCACGGTGTCCGTATTTCCGAGCCCAGATCCGTTCCTTCAGCTCGTTCCGGGGAAGGAATTGGGGTTTTGCCGCAATTTCTGACCTGGAACGTAACGTACATCGTGACGTCACAATCAAGCGTTCTGGTAATGATGTCATCAGGCCTAAGTCATTTAGGTCTGTCCCCATTTGCTATTTAAGCAAGTTGCACCCTTGTATTGGGGATACTCATCCACAAGTGTCCGTTGGGGTAAACATCGTGCACCGTCCCCCGAGGTCCGTCTCTATGGGACATTTCAATCGTACAACATACGTCTTATTCTTTTTGTCAATCTATACACTGTGCATGTAGGCCCAGATCGTGTTGGGTCCGGACTCTTAGGTTTGTAGTAGTTTAGTATCATTGACCCCTGTGTTGAGTCCGTTAAAGCCTCAAAGTACGCCGCTACAACGGGATTGCCAACTCTTCAAGACGGCCGGGGATAGAGACATGGAGCCTAACAACCTCCGTCCACCGCCGTAACCGCGAGGCCCGATAAGCATAGCGGCTCCCCGCTAACGCAAGATGGTAGCATCAACATTGAAAATAACCACAACTCAAAAAATATACCAATTTGTACGTTAAATGTTATAAGAAAGTGGTCGCATATTGGCCGGCCGGTAAATAGACTCATTCTTTTTGTAAATTCCGTCAAAAGGCGTTTATCGCACGAATCAACATGAAATACAAATCTTCAGTTTCTTTAACATACAATACGCTTAGTGTCTTTAAAAATATAACGAATCCAGAGTGAGTTTTTCATATTTTTATTGCATTGAACATACATAATGAAAAAATACAAACATCTTTTTATCATTGGATTTCATTTCCTCGTAACAGTGATATGCGATGCATTAAAATACTCTCATTCATAAAATCTCTTATCCCTATGGCATGTTTTACATGCCACAATCACAACTATAGCATTTATACTCAAATACAGTGTATATTAGGCATACGGTACTTCATACAGCTCATCTCAGGTGGAAAAGCATTTTGTTTTAACTTTGTAAAATGTAATGCAGATGAGATCATAAAATTGGGACCAAGGATTCTCCGTTTGGTGAAAGGTAATGTAACGTAAACTCAACGACGTATAACTGGGACGAAAAAAATCTACTGGTGTAAATTTCGAAAATATTTTCACCGTTCTACTGAGCATTTCGAAACTAACCTATGGTCTTAAATTCGAAGATTTCATGCAAAATAATTTAATTTCATGAATTTATTTAAGTTATTTAAATAAAACAAACCAATAGGATCACACCTACAGAGAATAAGCCATTTTAGCACCAAACTTGGGGATTAAAACTTTGTGTTACATTTTCAAGCTAAAAATGGATGAACACAATTAATAACTGGAATACAATAAGTATCAATATTAGTAGGTTTCTCTGTTTAAAAGGTATTAACAGTATCTCTATAATTCATCAAAATTCTGTACACACTTTTACCCTTAATTGTAATAAAAATAACATTACAGAATCCCAGACGTTTCAAAATTGCTGCATTAAGAATTGATTACATCTTTACTGTCAATTTTAGAACCAAGTTACAAACAGGAAAATGTCAAGTTCTAAAATTAACATTTCTATTATCTTTGTGTGTCACTTAGTCGTTTTGATTGCCACGAATAACCCAACAATATACCAATTACACTGATAAAACCATTGTAACATACAATTTTTTCGACAATTACAAAAAAAGCCTCAAAACAAGCCAAGCATGTAACTGGTCGCAGTGTCAGTATTTTATATTTGTATTATTTTTTTAACTCGGTCAAATATCTGCAGCAACCTTGAACTTGTAAGACTTGCAAAGGACTCTGTTATGTTCAGTATGTAATTATAAGTTAATATATGGGTTATTTCAACAGTCAATGTTTAAGAAAATTTTATCTATACATCAGGAACACCCCAAAGACTAACATCGAAGTCCTCTCTCTATTCCTAACTTGTTTTAACAATTGAAACAAATACCGAGTCGCAAAACCGTACAATTTTTATAAATTTACACGGTTACAATCAATGACTAGTATTTAAAATCATCTTTTAAAAGAAGTTCAATCTAAAAACGATTCGTCTTCTTTACATAATACACGAAAGTTACAACATTTCGAATCCAGACATTACAATTTGTTTGTCTACCGTATCAATAGAAATCTTAATTTCAACTTAGAGTGTAACATCTATGTATAGTATGGAGTGCAACAATAAAAATCTCTAAATCCACGCAAGTATCACGAAAAAAAATTATAAATTGTAATCGGCAAAATTAATGGAGATTACAAATCTAAAATTTAACATTAAGTACTAGGGCACAATGCCACGAGGTAACATACATGCATCTAAGTTTCTAATATGGGTAGTTCATGGCAGCCGAACTTTACTATACTTTCACTTTTAGATCTACAGCACTTTCAAAGACACATGGCTCCATAGACGAATCCTTAATAGCACTTGAATCAAACATACATTTGTATGTCTACATGTGATATTTTGCCACCTTAGTTCATCACCACAGCTGTTTGCTGTACAACTAATAGTCTACTCGCTACTGTTTAACAATAACTCTTTGGCGTTTCGTCTCGTTAAGGCAAAAGTCGCGTTTCATTCAGTCAAACAATGTAAATCTTAGTTATGATATCACGTGTTATAGCCAGTATCTTGGGATACAATTGACCACCACCAGTTCCTCTGAAACATTTGTGCGCATCAAAGTTGACAATATGGATGTGCGTTATCTCCTTGAAACACATGGCTGTCTGATGCGTGACCTTCAAGACATTTACTCTGGTCACTTTGCATTCATTCTTCTAACTGTGAGCCAGGCTGGAGAAGAATTGAGCAGTGTGTTGATAATTGTGATGTGCATATCCACTCCTGGTGGACTGAAGAGATCGCACCCTGTTTCACGAGTTTTTATAGTCCTAAAGACATTCAGTCTCAGTCGAAAAATAAACACTACCCGTTGAATAACATGGACGTTCAGCATCGTCAGCACCAATCAGAAACCAGCTCCAAATGGAAACCAACCAATCAGGAATCAGCTTCGTTTTCACACATTACTGGGAATGAGTAAACCGATCATGCAGCAGCCAGATAGTCACATGATCATGATGCTGTCTCCATTGGGTGGGGGTCTTCTGTCGTAGCCATAGCAACAGCCTCATCGTCGCCTTCATAATCTGCAGCATCACTGGAAACGGAAGTGGAAGTGGCAGCCATTTTGAATTTTGGCAGGAAGATGTGCTGCATTTGTGTGATGTGACTACGACACACTGGACAAGAGTCGAGACGTTCTGCACAGTTGGAACAACAAACTAGATGACCACAGGGACAGAAAGCAGTGTCAATATCAGCGTCCATACATACACGACACAATAACTCGTCTTGGATGTGCTCCAACTGTTCCTTTAATTCCTGCGAAGATACATTGAAATATATAGTTATTTATTCATTTTTCAGAAACATTGAACTTTTACTTCTTCCAAAACAGAGTGTCGTCCAAAATGGGTGCAACTCTGAAAAGAGATGTTGCGAAAGGGAAGAGCACTCAGGCTCAAAACCAGCAACAAGTAGGTCTAATTTGAAGTAAATATTTCAACGAACTAACTGTATCTAAATAATCAATTTGGGGGCAGAGAACAGTAGCTCCATCACAGATATTTCAACAGTTACACTTGTCATTGGATTGTACATCATAAACACAATGTTTCAGTTTTTTGGCTTCTGATTTGGCTTTACGTAACACTATTTACATAATTCACTGATAAATGGGTTTCTACTTGGCACGTGTTACATTACAATGAGATCATGTGTTAAAAAAGATTCCTCATTCGAATAAATCGTTGGATATCGACCGCTATTGTGATGTCAGTATTCTTTGTTTTGCATTTTTATACCACTGGTATATCTTAATTCACGAGGGATAATTTATGGTCGGACTAGACTCCATTCTCCTATACCCGGATCTGATACTGTTTGTACTTAGCAGAATATGAACAAACCAATTAGACATGTATCTCATTTTTGTCATGCAAGTTCTGCACAACTGTCCATGCGAGCTTGTAGGATATAAACACATTTATTTATTTAACCGTTCTATTTACCTGACACTTGGCTGAGCTGAGATCATGTCCCTCAGAATGGTCCATGGTACAATCCAAGTCCGTGTTCTCTGTGGGTGAGATGGGTGGAACTGGGGTGGTGGGTTGACCCTGCGTGTACAACCTCCGCCGCGCATGATCGTATGCCTCACGACACGTCCGTTTGATATCAAAAACGTACTTCTTACCTGCAAATACAGAATATAATTCGTTACAAGACGTGTGTAATGTGTCACTGTAAGAATATATAATTTGTTATAACCATTACGTCCACCGATACATCGTTTTGCAATTACCGGTAGTACGTTGTATATTCATACGTAATATTAACGTTTGCATTTGCGAAGTAGACTACTGCCATTTATGTATTTAGTAGATGCATCGGAGTGTGCCAGTTATTGTTTTGTAAACAGCGGTCATCTCTTGACGTTTGGCAACGGAAGGAAATAAATGACAAGCCCATGTTTTTGTTATTGTGTAAACATTTGCCCGTTGTCTTACTTAGCCTAAGGCTACATCTCTGTGGAGTTAATATTAGCAAGGCGATATTCAGTAATTGACATATTTCCGTCATGAAATGTATCAATGGGGTATTTTTTCCAAGTAAGTACTTCATTTTTTAAAGCAACTTAAATAATATCATCAGTCGTTTTAAAAGTTTTACAATTCTATTCCATTTTCTTGCTCTCAATTTGTTTTTCAATATTTTTTTCGCTTTATTACTACGACCATGAAACATTTTCATCGGAAACAACACGAAGCATTAGTTAGCATACAACGCTCGAGTACTGCATACTAAATATCTCATCTTCTCGGAAAAATTTTTTGTCCAGCTTCTAGGTTTCCAAGAAACGAATCAACATCATGGGAACTTCGCCTGTTTGTGCGAGCTGACGAAAAAATCGAAGGGTTGATTGTGTGTTTCATGTTTGGTTTCCAATTTACTTTGCCTCAAAATTTGTGTAAGTGCATTAGCTCCCATTCACATAGAAAAATGCATTAGGTCACCCAATCCTTAGTACTTAAATTTAGGGCTTTCAATATATACAGGTAATTTCTTTAATGTCCCCACAGAATAGCTAAAAAATTTCTGCAAGTGTTTTTGATTTGCAACTCTGTTAAATCACATGATTCATTTAAATGAGCCGTTCATGTTTGTATTTAATTTTTTTCACCCTTGTGAAATAATATTTGAAAATATAAAACCGGTTGTAAATCCCGCAAGTACAACATGACGGGTTGTAATAACATATCTGTCGGTAGCAGAACGTAAACACGTCTGTAAATGTCTTGTATAAATATTTTTCCCCGCTACCACATGGTGAAAGGTTTTATATGCGCAAACAGGAAATTCAACCCGATCAGAGTATAACATCTCACCCAGCCCACTCCTTCTCTTGAGTGTCAATTTGTACGAATTGGAAGTTTTTTGTAGAAGACATTTAAGACAGGCAGTTTTCTTGGAATGATATTTGCAAATGTCAGAAATTGAATTATATGTTTGGTAATAATGCACATATATTTCAATTTTTCAGAATTGAGCCTATTTAACAACTACAGACAACTCACCTAATGTAGTGTTTTCGTTAAATAGTGACGCTAACGTTCCTTTGAGATCCCTTGAAAACTGCGCAGCGACTGCATTTCGTACCGTATCACATCTGTAGAACGAGTGCATCTCCGTCACGCATCTAAAATAAACCAGCACATTTTAGAGACTGAATACAGTGGAATTTCCTTTGGACGGACCTTCTTTTGCACGACCATCCTCCGACATTTTATGTAACACATTACATGTAATTACACAGAAAACAACCTTCCTTTAAAAGACCACCACCCCATTAGCGACCTCTTTTCTTCACAAAATTGGGTGGTCACCGAAAGGAACTGTATTCCTTTCCCATCTGCACGCAATTCTTATTGAGTTTAAATATCCTTACATATAGCGGAACCTGTCTTGAGCAGCATCCGACTTTTGGATTACCAGAATGCCGTAAAAGGCAGTAATGCCGTTCTTGACACATGAAGTAAACATGAATACTAAGGATTTATATCAGGGAAAACTGCCGTAAAAAGCAAAATGCCGCCCAAGACATATTCTTCTGTATTTAAGCAATTTTGGGGACAGGCACAACTTCCAAAGTTAAACCTAGACCTATCGATAAATAATATATAATATCAGAAACATACCTGTACAGTCCGTTTGCTGCTTTTTGGCTGACGAGTTTAAATCCGAGTATTAGACATTTGCCGTCGTCTTGTAACGTATGAAGGAAGACACATTTACCAGCATGTGTCGCCATTTGGACTGTTGGATATGCAATACTGAAAATACATTCGAAAAAACATTTATTTCTTCTCAAATTTTTTTAAATTTAATTTTTTCTGCACCCAGGCATTCAAAAAAGAAAAATATACGCTGTACAACTTTTAATGTATGTACAGTTACACTTCAGTGTAAAATGCGAAATACCCGCAAGGATGGACATGATAGACAATTGACCGAATCAACATTACACTCAGAGATCAGCATCTTTTTAAGTGGCTATTATTATTACAAATATCTAGAGTTTCTTCCAAGCAATAGATTTTATGCACTTTTTGTCATTGCATTTCATTGCAACAATTATCGGAACGCATTCGAAGTTTGAGCCAACAGTCTATTTTCATTAGGAGGCTATATCCTGAAAGTGGCCTCACTGAAATCGGCATAATATTCCGTCAATATAATATCTGCCAACCACATCTTTAATTTAAGAGAAATCACTTTATTGAGATTTCCGCAACAAACAAGTCGATCCATCAAGTCCGCTGATAACAGGGCGTTTCGCTTCCCGGCTACAGTTACAGACCAAGACGTAAACATATCCGAGTTCTTAGATCCACCGACTTGAGGAAATCAACACTCGTCTACATTTTGCACAGCAAAAGCCAAAACCACTCTACAGATTTGAAGTGTACAGTATTCCTTGCCATTAACAATTCAAGTGGTTATTTTTTGTATCCGACAAGAGGGCCATTGTTACACTTTTTGTCTCGACGGGTGTTGCAGCCGAAAACCACAGATTTTACTCAAGTTTCATGCAGAGAGGATACACGAAAAAGTTAAAACAACATCAGCGTGTCTGGAAAAAAGTCAACAACATATTTTTTCGTACAGCATTGCGATTTGCAACAAAGCCGAATGGTCAATCAAAAGGGTCTTGCAGACCTACATAAAGGACAATTACCAATAAAAGAGGACGAACTGACCATCATATTTCTGTATGCAAATATACGCATAATCCAGTGGCAGTTGTATATTTTTGCCTTCATGTTTAAGACTTGTGGGTCACAACGACCCGATTTACACATCCATCACTGTGGGTAACAATATACTTTTTAGTCTTGGTTGTTGATCTCTGCAAGGCCACCAGCACAATATGATCGAGATGTGCAAAATATTTGCACAGTTTAATTTGCATTAAAGTGTGTGCAAACACGATGTAATTGTACGAAATGCGAATAAACAAGACTATGCACCACCAATACTGTAAACACTAACTCTCTTACACCATTAAACTTTTATCAATTGAGTTTTCCTTGCACTTTATCTTTTATTCAATCCAAAAGGTTTACCTGGTGAATAAATTACTAAAAATAACTTGTCTATCTCAATTGACATTGCACTAAGGAATTGGAAATGAACACCCACTCCTTCGCGTTATTTCAGGCCTTATTGCTAATAAAAGTGTTCGCATATGTTTTCATGAATGACAATCTGGATTTTTCTTGTTGTTAAAAATTTTAAAATGACCTCAACTTGCGCAATAAAACCGAAACAATTGTTTTGGGTTTTTGTATGTGTTTTTATACTTCCTTATCAATACAAACCCAAGGACATTCATTCCATTGTTTACAAAACCAGGGAGATTTGTATCAATTTCAATAGTACATTATACCAACCAATTACAGGTATAACAATAGAGAAGGCATATATTGCTTACACATGTATGCAAGTAGCAATAAAAATATATTGATTATCTTTATCTTGTGATGTCGTAAATTTCATCTAGGGTCGCGAGTAAAAAGGTCATCTGTGTTGTGGTCTTTTCATCACGCCCATTGATCGACATGATTCATGGTTAAAGTAACAATAGCTGCAATCAATTGTAAAATACAAAGATAGATTTGCAACACATGGTCTCGCAATGAATAATAACATTACTTTTTGTTTTCTGTTGCTCAATGAATACGGATTATGATGATTTTTCAGCCGTCATAACATAGGGTTTATTCGTATGAACTGATGTAATTCAAAATGTAAACAGTTCACTGAAATGATGATGCAATACTTGCAGCATGATTGTTCTTTGAAATTTCTAACATTGAATGTTTATTGGGCTTGCCATTAGAAATTCTCCAACCACTGTTTCAGAGAAAAAAATTCAACCCAACTTAACTGTACAACATCTATTGTGGCTTACACTCGAGTTCCTGAATTCAATTCAGCAGAACAGGAGGGAAGGGGTGGGATTGTTCTGCCAAATACTAGAGTTTTCCGTCACTGTCCAACGGACGGGTTCCACCTAGCAAGTGGCTGGCTGTGATTTAAAAGATCTTATGTAGGTGTCTAAAAGCACCGTTTCTTTCTCTCAAATGAAAGGCAATCAACCAGACTGGCTTGCAGCATAACAAGAATAGTTCTCTGTGGGGATTTTCTTAAAGGAAGGGCATAAGAGTAGTACCTATCCGAAATGCAAATGATACAGACCCGAACTCATCCATATGGACACATATCCGCCTCATAATGCTCAATTTCTAACCTGGATCCACCATATTGCTAATGGTATCGTCAATATGGAAGGTGGATGGCCACAATAATCTACTTTGTGCGGTATATTACTGAGTCGGGATCCATAGAAATGTTTAAATCAGTCCGATTACCAAGAAGCAGAGGCCAACAGAGATGCACGACTTGTTTTCTTGCAAATAGCAGATCCAAGATTTTTCCAAATAGGTTATGTTATTCCAGATGGGAAGTCACGAAAGCACATTACACTCCATTACAGTAGCGGATCCAGAAATTTGTTCGAGGGGGGGCCAAAAAGGCCGCCAAACATGTTTTAACAACCGGAGGGGGGCCCAAAATGGCGGACAAACATGGTTTAACAGAGGCTACGGGGGGGGGCGGGGCCAGGCCCTAAAGCCCCCCCCACTGGATCCGCTACTGCATTAACAGATCTGCACTGGCTATAAACACTTAAAATTTAACCGATTGTGCCACCTGACTTTTTGTTATTTCTGCCACGAGAAGGCAATTTTTGAAATATACGTAAATTACCTACCTTTTAATGACGTTCCACTCTTTATCATAAAGTGCAATTCCTTCCGGACCAACTCCCATATGAAATAGCAAACTGGCTGAATTCCGCACTAGATGGTGTTCTACTCCATAACAATTTAATGATGACACCTAAGGAACAGAAAATTTCCCCTTTTAAATCTAGTTACTTTAATCATCTTCAAGTTTAAAAATCGAGGCGTTACGTGATGCGGACATTAAAGGCCAGTAGCAGATCCAGAAATGTGTCGGGGCAGGAAAGGGGAGGAGAAGGAGTCCAATTGGACAGGGTAAGTGGGGCTTACGAACCCGCCTTCCCCGGGTTCGCTACTGAAACTACTGCATATCAGAAGTGACCTTACCTCTTGTAGCATCCTGTATTCCGCCGATGCCTTTGAAAGCCCCGATAGTTGACTGTGATTATGTGTGATGGCAGTGTGAAGTTCAGTACCAAGTTCTGTACTGTTGGGTATGCAGGGACTGTGTTCACACGCGCACACGATCTGCGCGCTACTCGTCGCATGATGTTGTGTGCACGTGCAGTCTCCATGTTCTGCTTGACTGATCAAGGCAGAGATCTTGGTCATCTGGTCTGGGTCTGGAATGCGTAATCCATCGTTCTGGAACTGTTGCTTGACTTGCATGTAGAATACATGTCTAAAAATAAAAACAATAATACATCAATTCAATGAACGTTAAGATAGCATTGCTGCAACAGAAATTCAAGGTATTTATTTCCGGATTAGAAACTCTGTCGTTCTCATCCCGCCCCCCCCCCCGCCACCCAGCACCGCTTCACAAATTTGTACTTGTGAATGAAATTGTCTGCGCCAGTTTTAACAAGACCTAACAATGTCTTTTCAGGGAATATATTCCAGGTGGCATGGGCAAAATCTCATGTAGACATGGGCACGTGTACTGATAAAGGCGTGTCTGGTCCTGGGTGGAAACTTTTTACATACTTAACATAATTAGTCTAATGATCTGTATCAAGGGGCATAAAAAGTTCACTAATAA
>JBCAUI010025343.1:0-21607 GCA_038406195.1 Haplosyllis anthogorgicola | reverse complement strand
CCCCCCCCCCCCCCCTCCCCCCCCCTCCCTGTTCAACTTTTTGCAATGGTGGCCCAGAACACAAATGTACATTTCGTCCAATACATAGACGCTCATTGTGAAGCATGAGGGTCAAAAATGACTACAAAAAGGTCTTATTTGGCTCGTCTCAATTGAAAGATTATTCGGATATTTTATCTGGTGTTTACGAAACTACTATAAGAAACACAAGTTTCATGGATCTGGTCAAATAAACTACTATGTCAGAAGAAAATGTAACTTAGTTACTTACAACTTACATAAATGGTTTTACAGATGATGACATGTCCCGAGGGCCAGTACTGTGGTATGTTGGAGGAAGACTGTGTATGTGCAAGCGTACCCTGTCTCTGCCCTCTAAGAGCTCAAATGTTGATTGTACAATATATTTAGTGAGAGTTTGTGGAAGTTGAAAATAAAATTTATATTTAGAATGCCACTGTTTTAGCGAGTGGGTCTGGCGCACCATTCAGTATCAGATTATGCTGTGTCTTTACAGGATTTTGTGGGAGATGGGGATGCCTACATTCGTGCGTCAATTTCAACTATGTCTCGAATGAGCAAGGATGTACATCGAAGGCATGCAGATGTAATCTTGTGTCCATTCGAACATGTGAGGTAAGGCGTTCAAAGTGGTTAACTGTGCGATAAGAGTTTCATTTTCTGTTAATTTTACATTCCTGGCTTTTATTGACAATCAAAATTTTTCCTTTACTAACTAGTCTAACTGGACTAGTAAGTAACATTCCATAAATATGTAAGTTTTCACCATAATTAGGTCATTTCAAACCATTATTTAATTATTTTGAAATCTGCAGATTCATGTTTATGCAAAGGTTTATGTTTATTTCTATGAATTTATAGTGTTAACTTACTAATTTATGAAATGTTACTAATTAGACTCGTTAGACTAATTTGCAAAGGAATTTCGAAACACCCCGATTGAAGGTGACATATTTGTAGGATATACCATGTGATGGAACCGACGTGTGTGAACTGCAGCCGACTGCATCATGTCGTTATGGCCAGACTCCTTGTGTCTATGAACCAGTTTGTGTTCATGTAAACACAGGTAAGTCACCTACGTTAGATCGATGGTTTCAATTGAAGTAAACTCATACCGAAGACAAGAATCAGATATTGTATTTATTCGAATAGAAGCACCCGATGCTGAGACCAAATTTGGGGAGGATGTGTTTCTTTCAGAATCAAAGGCCTAATTCTGCATACGAGCCATAATTACTTTCTGTCACCCAAAAGTCGTCATACAAGGTATTAGTATCATGCGACAAATTTCAAAAATGTCGAAATTGAAAAAAAACCCCAAACATTTAATTTGTTTTCTTTCAAAAACAAGGAAGTGATTCTGTAAGAGAGAGTGTTTTAATTCGAATAAATCCGGTACGAAACCTTACAAAAACTACGCTGAAAATTGACGTTATGCCATTATTCTTGCTACCCAAGTTATGCAATGTCCACCAATCCATCAGATATTTTGTAAATATGGAAACCAAATGAAATGTATATGCATAAACCAATCTATTCGAAAATAAATTTATTAACGCAGTTACAACAACACCTGCACCTGTTTGTCAACCGTGTTCTTGATGTCAGCAAGGCTACAGAGAGGATCAAAGCGCTTCAAATGAAAATGGTTGTCCAAATGCGTGCATGTGTGCCAGACAGTACAGGTAAGTGGTCACCGGTTGCGTGCACACTTCACAAATTTTTTCCCATTACCTAATTTAATTGTGAACTTCTAAGAATTGTTTCATTAATATTGTGGTTGATTGAATATCCTTCTGATCGCTGGTGTTATATGCTTTCTGTGTTGTCAATAATACCAGAAAACTTTTTGATTCTAATTCAGTCCTTACTTTTGACAGTAACACCTCCGACCCAACTTAATTGTAACCAATGTCAACCGTGCCCTGTTGGTCAAGAGCTGGACCATCTATCTACTGATGCTGATGGTTGTCTCACATGTCGTTGTAAACAGACAAACGACATATTCAGCATTTTGTGCCCCAAATTGCATTGCACGCCATGTCCATTGCCTGGGTATGTAAGGGGTCCAACAGCCCTGGATGGAAATGGTTGTTCCACATGTGGATCTTGTATAATACCTGGGGTTGGTAAGTTGGAAGAATTTGCAGCAATACATGCATTGTCTATTTTGTTACCTTCTCTGAGTATTGTACAGTGCCTACCCATTAACCTGTGCTTTTTAAATTATTTTAATTTGGTGTCTCTACTACTAAATAGCGAAAAAACACGGGGATTTTCAACAGGAAACTGTTGCGCTTAAGCATGACGTAGACTATTTTTAATTTAAACTTTTTTTCTTTAAAGTTGCTGGGCGTCCAGGTCAATTTAACTGCCTGTGTCCTCCAGGTCATGAGAGGGACAACAGCATCGTAGGGCCTGACAACTGCCCTCTGTGTAGATGCCGGTCAAGTCAACGACCCCATGTCGACTATGTACCGTTGTTTGTCTCAGATCCATGCAATGTAAGTTGTTCCTGTAGTATCCATCAGATTACTGTTGTAACTGACAGTAATGCTTTAATGGCATCTTCTTCTCATATCCCGATTTTTGAACTTTTCCGTTTTATCTGCTTTTCGGTTACAATTCTTCAAAAAGTCTACATTTCCGTAAACTCTGTTATGTGAACAAATTAATGTTTTATTTATTTGTTTGATTTGTGTAGTGACTTAGGCTTCAGGTGTAAATTACCCTTTTTGCAGGGACGATGTAATATTTTAGAACCTTGCGTTCGAGACATATCCTTCATTCTGTCTTGTCACCCGAAGGTGTTTCTCAAGATGTGTACCAGCGTGAGTATCAAAACATTACTTTGTTTCTCACTGTTTTCTCTCAATATTTTGATGATCATTATGTTAAGTTTTTGTTTGGACATAATTTGTTGTGCAAATTCAGCGTCCTTATAAAACGAATTGAACATGTGAATTTTTTATAACTGAAATGTATATTCAATTACAGAAAATAGGTTCGTCTCGGTAAGCGGAGACGACAAAGATGCGTAAATATCATATATTGACGCTACATGCTTTTAGTAGTTATAAAATACAAAATAGACCTGGGTGTCTTATTTTAAAAACAAATTCATTTTTTGGAAATTCAATGTCAATAAAATATATTAGGCGAACTGAACAATTTTGCTTCTTAATTTAATATTTTGTTACATAACTACCAGTTTTGTAAATGTCAATCTTTATGTGGAATCAATAATGTTACCATAGCTTCTTGATAAGAAATTCCAATGATTCTCAAAAGCATAGAAAAACAATTAACTGGGTGACAAAAACGGCCGAAAACACTTTAGCTACAAACACATAAAAAAGCGGAACACAAAGAATTCCTAAAACAAGAAATACCCTAGAACATCCCATTATAATGTTGCGTACAAACTTACACTTGACTGATTCGAACCAAGTATTTTTTCAGTATCATAAAAGTGTTGTTCCCAAAATAACAAGTGTTCTAGAAAACCAAATCCCCGTGCAATTTCCTTATTAGGGTTCGATCTATAATGTGACCTAAATGTTTATTACCATGCTTACAGGGTAAATGAAAAATACTTGTCTTGTTTAAGTAGACATTTTGCTTTCATGTCATCGGTTTTATTTATGATGACCGGACATTTCCGCTGCACGAAATTCTATTGTATGTGACAATTGGAGCCTTGTTCAAGGATCACTTTGGAATAAGTGCCAATATGTGACATTTCTTCTTGTTTCCAACCAGGCTTTTTTTTCAAGAATGTCTAGCTAAAACGACGTTACGATGAAACTCGCAAACTTTTTATACCTATTATTGCAAATAAAAGGTAAGAAAGATTTAATTCATGACTTCTTAGATAGTAGACTTGACTTACCATGTTCATCAAAGTAAATCTTGTTTACTTTTTTCTATTATACTTTTATTATAATGGTTTTAAATGCGAACGGTTCAGAAATTTTATGTCTTCTAAATGTCATCACAATAATTGTTATTCTTTAATACATACTCTTCAAATTAAAAAAGCAAAAATGTTTACTTTCAGATAACGAAATATGATTAAAGTTTAATTATTTCTGTCTCAATTAAAGAGAATAATCTGTGACTTAACGTCACATAGCTCCCATAAAAATACGATAGAACCCAATGAAAAATATTAACACAGAAATATAACGGGTGGAGAATTTATCTACGAGATTGGAAGTGAGAAGCAATAATCACTGACAAATGAATTCAAAGTAGAAACGAAAAATTCAATACGTAAAATGAATAAAGAAATCTTCTTAAAATATTTGAATTCGGTTGAGAGGTTCTAATTTGTGAGAATTTTTTTTTTGTTGGGTCTTAACATTTCATCTTTTGATGTCTAGTGATCCTAAGCCAGAGATGTCCAAGTACGATACCCGACGACACATCCGCCTGTACAAACAACTGTAGCAGTGACAGGGACTGTGGAGGACAAATCTGTTGTCAAGAAGGATGTTCAAGAGTCTGCAGAAATCCAGGTTTTTAACATGTGACATTTAATATTTAAAATCACACGTTGTTTGACAAGGAATATTAAAATCTTCGTGAAGAAAAAAAGACATTTAATGTAACCAGGTATTCAATTAGGAGAAGTAAATAAACAAACCTTCTGAGAACATTGAAAGACAGGGATACCTTTCAATCGAAGGCCGAACTGCCCGCTGCACAAATAGTCATTAAAAGTCCATAAAATTAAAACATTGAGGAATTCATGAAAAAATAACAAATTCACCATTAAATGACCTTGTCCTTAAAATGTTGCCCTAATGAGCCCAGCATGAAATTCAATTGTTGCAGGCTCTAAACTATTGATAGTAATTTCGAGATCTGTTTTAAAATGCACCTTACACATTTATTCCCTATTACAGTGCAATGTCCAACAAAGCCATGCAGTGTAAGATGTTCTAGTAATGAGAAATACCGATACAATTACGACGGATGTCAGGAATGCGCGTGCAGCTCGGAAACAACAGTAACATGTCCATATTGCAGATGTTCTGTCGACACGGAGATAGGTTTCACTGTTGCTTTCGCAAATGGGTGTCCTTTGTGTAGTTGCAAACCAAAGTCAGGCACTGCACCGCTTGTGATACCTGCACCAGCACCAGTTCCAACACCAGCACTAGTACCTATGCCAGGTTTGCCGACTTTTATTCAGTGATTAAAACATCTCATGTTAAAATTTCTTTTCTTTTCTAAATCATAAAATTCATGTGAGGCTCATTGAGGTAAGCCATACTGGAACATTCTTTATGACTATTTATGACTATTTTGTCAGTGATTTAATAACCATATTTGCTTTCGTAGGTCCGACAAAAGCTGGCTCATGTCCTGTGCCCACTGATTTTGGAGTATGTATCGAGTTTTGCCGTTTTGACAGAGACTGTCCTGGAGCTCAAAAATGTTGCATGAGTGGATGTGGACCTACGTGTCAGGAACCCATCCGAACTTCAGGAACACGGACATGTGCCGTGAGTCCTTGTTAAAAAATACATATTGTGATAGAATTTAAAAAACTTGTCCTCGGCTAGATTTCTATTGTACACGGCAAATAGTTTGTGTATGACAGTATACCGTCAAAAGCAATGTGAGCTCAATGTAACAACAAAATTAATGAACAGAAAATAGATCTGTACGTAATTCATCAATTGCTAGGAGGTCTCCCAAACTAATTTCCAACCTTTTGTTTGGACTCACTAACAACTTAATGCCATATTACAGGATGTCAGCTGCGGTTCTGGAGAAATATGTAGAATGACGCCCCCTAGTGCAACATGTCGCTGTTCTGATTCACAAGGTTTCCCTTGTGAATGTCCCCCGGATTTAAACGCTATCCCCTTGTGTGTACCTATCTCAGGTATGCCTGTAAAATAGCTTTTAAACCTCAGTTTTAAAGATAATTACTGATCAAGTTATGATGTTCTTGCGCAGAAACGCACGGAATTGTTATATTTATAAACATATATTTGTTTCTTGTAACCATATTCGTAATATTGCATCGTTTATATGCGGAACATCTAGAATTGGCATGTCCGAGACTTCAAGAGTTTCCAGCGAGACCGCCGGCTTGCGTGAAAAATTGTGAAAGCCACACAGATTGTTCAGGGAATACAGTGTGTTGTTCTACTGATGCTTGTTCCACAGAATGTATGACGCGAGGTTTGTTGAATTTTCCGAATGTCATGTCCATTAAGCAGTACAAGTTGACATGTTCAACCCTTTTTCATAACAAAATATCGCTTATGCGTTTGAGGTGTTGACACCTTATCTGATATTAAGCGGTTGGCTAAAGCGTTTACAAATTGTCGTTTATATTACTTAGTTTACATTAAACACTTTCTAAAACGCTAAATGGGGCCACTTAAGTCTAAACGGGTTATCCGGACAAGCCTTTATGGTTATGAAAATAGACAGGTCGTATGTATGTATTGCCACACATAACACACGCGCAACATAATGGATTCCAGATTATATACAAAAGCGCTCTAAATCCATCCGACGTTCAACTGAAATAATGACTACCTTGTATTTCTGTAAATATTCGTTTTAGCTGAAAGATGTCCATCAGTGCAATGCGATCCCCCATGTCCACGGTTTTACGACTATGAAGACGGATGTAAAACGTGTCGCTGTGTGGATGAACGGCCACGTTGTCCTCTGTGCTTCTGTCCTGTTGATTTCCGTCCGCAACTTAGATCCATGGATGAGAACGGGTGTCTTGATTGTGAATGTACCGAAGTACCACGAACCAGTCCTAATGTTATAGACGCATGCACGGTATGTCCCTGAACTCGATAGGTAACTCCAGCACTAAACGATGAGAGAATGACCATAGATCTATTTTGTCTCATATTTTATTTCGCTGCAGTATCGTGACTGCTGTTTCCAAAACCTAATTCATTCATTTAACTTTCTTTACACAAGGTGCTACACTGTTAAATTTGGGAAGATGAATAATTTTGTTATATTTTTCGTGCATAAAGTAAGCCACAACTGTTGATTTTAAATGTTTTCATGATAGGGTTTCTCGTGTGATGACCTGGAAAGGTGTCGGTTAGTTCGTGTTCCATGTGCTCAAGAACAGACGACTTGCGATCTAGCGTTACAACCTGTGGAACCAGTCTGCATGCGTGAGATTTGTCTATTCATTGAAATTTAAAGTTTATTGAAATTGAAATTTGTGTGTACCAGAATATAATAAAGTAGCAGTTATCATTTTGACATCTTATAACAGCCATGTGTCCTCCCCCTTGTTCACTGAATTGTCCAGCTGGCTTCAAATTGGATGAAAATGGATGCGAATTGTGCGAATGTATTCGGTTTCCTCCAGAATGTCAGGTAAACTTCACAACATTACCTTTATCTACAAATGGAAATAGAATAATATCGTGCTTTGAGTTAAATCTTGAAGAAACATGTTTATCTCAGAATTGTTGTACAGCCACCGAGGTCAACTGCTTTTCAAAAACCGACAGCAATATAATTTCATTATAACAATCTGCATAACAATTCGCGTAAATAAATGAATCTTCATAGATAAATGAATTTATTCTTGAATAATTAATAGGGAATGCAATGCAGTGACGGTAGTCAAGTCTGTAAGCTGGTGGAGTACAGATCATGTGTGGAGTGTCCACCTGAAACTCCTCGAGACATGTGTCCTTGTTTAGTATTCCTTCCTCCTGAGTGCGTGCCGCGAAATCCAAGTATGTATTTTATTTTGTAAGTCATTGTTTTAAGCTGTCAGTAATTTCATATGTCAGAAAGTTTACATTATACAGCACAAACAGAAAATATTTCAATACGTTACTTGATGATGCTAAATTTACTTTTTCATCCTATTTGCTAAAATATTTCATGTGTTGTTCGCATGTAATACACAGCTTGTTCTACTGTCGGTTGTCCAAACAGTTGTCCCAATGGACACGTAGTGGACCAAACTGGTTGTACTGCAAGTTCCTGTAATTGTAATCCTGATCCACCACCATCGTGTCAGGTAATTTTTTTCTGTTCACAACAAAGACCAAAGCTGATGCTGATTTCAAATATATTTAACGCACATTGTGCTCTATGATAAGAGTAAAATTTACGCGCATCTGTCGTGCTAGGATGTTCAGTGTAACCCAAATGAGAGATGTGAATTGTTGCCGACTCCTTGTGCTCCCGGAACGGATCCCTGTCACCCACATCCCGTTTGCGTTAACGTCTGTCAGGGACACAGCTGTCCGCCCGGACAAAGATGTGTGGCGCGACAGGGCGATTCTGCCAGTGCCGACAGTGTCGACTGTGAACGTAAGTTACTGTGTGGGGTCAGTTTATTCTTGTGTCACCTTTATTGCATTAAATTTTCCAATCATCGTCAGATTACGAAATCATCCTAGAGCCCTTATGAAAAGTTTAAGTCTTCCAACTATTAGCTCAGCATGAAATTCGATTATTGCGGGCCTCAAACTTTTTACAGTATTTTAATGATCTGCTCCTTCTCTTAAATCCCACTGTGGAAACAATGGAAACCATGGTCATGATTTCATCTCATGAGACTGAATAATTTATTATCTTAATGATCTAATTTTGCTAAAACCTAAATTTACGTCTAAATTTTCAGTTTGGATTTTCTTTTATTCTATTTTATTTATTAACAGCTGACTGTCCACCGTTATGCTCAATCTTCTGTCCGTATGGAAACATAATAGATGCAAATGGATGCATTACCTGTGACTGTAAAAGACCACATCCGATTTGTGAGGTAAGTTGTTTGATATGTATCTTTGGTACTACCTGGGAATTTTCGTACCCTGTAAACTATTTAGGCACTGCTAATGGTGTTTTAGGACATTCCTTGCACTAACCCAGGGGAGATATGCATGATAACAATAGAATTCGTGTGTCCGGGATGTATTCCAGGAGCTTCCGAAGAACAATGCCAGTGTGTCAGCAATTATGTACCTCAGTGTAAACAAGCAATCAATCCAAGTAAGTAAAACATTCGTATCTTTTTTGTGGTCTTTTTTTCAAAATATAAGTTTTAATGGCTTGAATTTGCATACTATGTTTCTAACAATTTTGCAAGCGTGTGCATTGAAACATGAACATTACATTCTACTGTGTGTACGATACATTCTTGACACCAGTTCCTTTAATAAAATATCACTTGTAGTTTGTCCTAGAGACAGATGTTCGGGGACTGATTGTGAGTTTGGCCTGGTAGTTAACAACGATGGATGTCCACTGGACGTTTGCGAATGCGTTCCACAGATAATTTCACAAATTCCTTTGTATTGTCAGGTATGAGTCTTTATTTGTTTATGTTCATCAATTCCAGAAGTTTTTCCACTTTGTATCTTTAGGCATAAAAATGAATATAAGGAAGCTGCTGCATCATTAAAATTTTTATGTTCGAAATCAAAATATCGCGGCAAAGATGTTTTAACAGAGATGTCTTACAAGATAAACGAACAGTATCTCTTTAAACAGGGAGTGAACTGTGCCGGCAACACTCAATGTCAGCTCGTTGATACTTTATTTGTGTGTTCACCTTGTGCTCCGTGGGTTTCACCTGCTGAATGTGCCTGTCTTTCGCCATACGAGGTTCAGTGTGTACCAAATGACAGAGGTAATCTAGGTTTTTCTTGATACGTCCATACCCTTATTTTGTCTAATCTGTCTAATTACACAGGAAACAAATGTACCAAACCAATTTTGATATGACAACGTGTTCAGTGCATGTGTAATGTAGTCAAACTAGTCATTATCTGTAATCAACCAACCGTTATGTGTCTCTGTTTGCTGTGCTGGGGTGGCAGATCAGCCAGTTAATCAGTGCATTAGGTTGATTGAGTCATTGGTACAACATGGAGAGAAACCAGCAATGGAATCGATGTTATGAAAATGAATAAATTATCTGTTTTAATGACAAAACGCCATTACATTTCACATTCAGTATCATTAATATGATTGTCTGCATCATTGGTACAGGTTAGTTAAGGTGTTTTCCTTGTATTTCATAATTTTGTAACGTAGTCATGTCATATAATTCCCTCATTAACTGAATGTACAATAGATTGGTTACTTTTGGGACTTATTATAATTATCAAATTGGCATTATGAAGGTCATTATGATCCTTAATTGGTACAGTTAATGTAGTAATTAGGGGGGAGGCTGGATAGATGCAAACAATCTGTCTCACTTCAGTTGATCAACTGGTTAGTATAATCCTTCTAAATTCAGTCATTTTGTCACATTGGGCTCATTTTCATGTGCCAATCTGTTCATAATTTGTACATTTCATGCCATTAATGTAACCAAATGTGTTCTCTGTTGTAGCAATTGATGTATCTCATATTTGAACTGTTTGTGATGGGATGGAATTGTCATTTTAATGCTGGTTTTGTTTGCCTATCAGTGTACAAGGGTGAGAGATTGAATTGTATAATTCGTGTGTCATTTAAGTCATTAATGTTATTTTCAGTTGCTTTGTATGTATTTCAAACCATTTGCATCTTTTAATTCAGGAATTAGTCTAAATTACTTTCTAGTCATGATCAATTGATCAGTTGCTGTGTTAAACCATCTGCATTAATGTGATTAATGTTCTGTTTTCAGGCTTTTATTATACACGGAATGTTTCTCTTTTGTAACAAATCTATCAATTTGGCATTAAACTGATTTTATCCACTGAACCAATGTATTAGTTTTTCCTTTCTTAGCCGTAATTATATGAGACTTCATATAAAATGCTTGAAATTCAAGCCAAAGATAGGAATGATCCGTAACATAAATTTAACAATGGTAAAACTACCATTTCAAACTGTTTGAATGCACTGAATTTATGTATTGTTGGCAAAATTAGCACATTTCAATGCCTTCTAATTAGACAGAGTAGACAAATTAGACAAAATAAGACTAGGTACGAATTAAGAAAAACACTTAATGTTACTTTGCTCAACGAGAGGCAACTATTCGAAGTGATTGGACATGAAGGGCAACTTTAATACTAAAACGCTTAAATATGAGAAGAAACAAACGTCTTAGGTTTCCATGTAAATTTTAAGAAACAATAATTTCAGTATGTTCAAATGACGACTCCACAACTAGCTGTGGCAAAGAGTGCCCGTCCGGTTACATACGTGATGTTCAGGGCTGCAGAACATGCACTTGTTTACCTAATCCATACCAACTTAGTTGCTTAGTAAGTAAATTATTTCCATTACTGCTTTAAATCTTTGCCTTTTCAACAATATCTAGAATATTATGCTCTATTTCAGTGAAGTAGTTTCATGTCGTCTTTATGTGTTAAAGTTTTTTGCTTCTTGTGTTTAATTCTGATCTTAAAACACAAGCTGACAGAATGCGATGCTGGCCAAGTCTGCGGCATGGAAGCACCGGGGCAATGTTCTGCACCGTCTTGTGAACCTCAACCTGTCTGCAGGAATACCCTGCACTACTGCATGGTAAATCGTTCTTTATCCAGTACAATATATTTTCCATTTAATTATTTCTGCTAATTTAAGCCTACGAAAAAAAACCCCGAAATATTCTTAATGAGTTTCGCATTTGAATTATTAATCACCTTTGTAGAATGTGGAATGCAGTAGATTTGAGAGATGCCGATGGTCGGTGGGAGGCAGATGTTCTGGATGTCGGTTTGGGATGACTCCTCAGCAGTGTAATTGTCCACCAGAGGGTCCTTCGTGTGTTTTATACAGTGAGTTCTTGTGTATTTTGTTTGGATATTCTTTTTTGTGGGAAATAACTTGAAGATTCTCCCATGTTTATCTATCGCTTTGCACATATGAACATCTTAACGAAATAGTCTATTACATGGAATCAGTGAATTACATACCTTGACAATAAACTCGTAGTTTTAAATCTGTAACCGATTAAACTGGTTTCTTCTTCAGACAGCTCCTGCTCAGCATTAAGCTGCGATCTAGACTGCAATTACGGCATAAAGTTGGACCAATATGGTTGTGAAATGTGCGAGTGTGCGCCTCATTATAAATTCGGACTTACCTGTGCGGTGAGAAAAAATATCTTGAAATTTATATTTTCGATCTATTGCCAGCCCACATCTATTTCTGTTTAATGCGCGCTGGTGGTTACCATGAATATTCTGCGATAAAATGATACATGACAGACTACAGCAATATGTACAAAATGTACAAATAACAGGTGAAAAGACAGTAGGTTCAACTGAGGAAATTGTCTTCAACGTCTTCTGTTGAATAGAAATGAGGCTATTTTTCTCTTTTATGTAGTATGTATACATTAGCCGTTATCTGGTACACCGACAACAGTCCGGTTTATGATGACATTGCTGTGGAAAATAATGCAACATACACTATGTTTTCCATGAACAGGATGCTGATTGCAGGATCGGCGAAGTCTGTGTTATGAGGCCAGATGAGTCCTGCATTAACTGTGGAACTTTTCCAGTGTGTGTCGAAGGTTGGTTTTCCTTCTTTTTTTCTCCAGATGAGGTTTCAACGAGTTTAAATAGAACAGCACAGCTTCAATCCTGCCTTTCGTTCAGTCTCATTTACTGTCACTTTCTTGTCTTTCCAGATGGACAGCCCGTAACACCAACACCACCGCCCGCTGCAGCAGCATGTAGTCCTTGTAGACCTTGTCCTGCTGGTCAACAAGTAGATCCCAATTCTGTTGACATAAATGGATGCTTAACATGCCGCTGCAAGCCTGCAAGCGTTCTTGGAAGAATATGTCCAGATTTAAACTGCTTCCCATGTTCTGCATCCCAATACAGAGATGGGAATGCTCGCGCTACAAATGGATGTCCAGTATGTGGCCCATGTGTACCAATTCCAGATGACTACAAATCAGAAATCAGTAAGTAAATTTATTTATAAATGAATATAGTCCCATAAGCTATACTTAACACTTGTTGGACAGAGCGTGACTGTAAAGCTCCTAGTATATATCTCAGTTGCTTTATGTTTACAGCTCCTAGGTGCCGTAGGTTGTTTAATTGTCAGTGTCGCAATGGAGAAGAAATTGACACTAATCAAGTGGATGACAACAACTGTCCCCTATGCAGATGTAGATCCCGACAGGACCAGAGCCTTTCCATAACCCACATACCGTTGTCGTCAATTTTATCTGGAGACCTCTGCAATGTACGTTGAATATTTTACTGACAAGGGTCTTTGCATTTGGATATGTAAACTGGCACCTCCTGAAAAGTATTTTATTTTCTCAAATGCTAGTAGGGTGTGAATTCTATTGTCCGAAATTGAAGAGCCATGAACAGACATTTCATCCTCTGACGCACGCCCAAAAATTGTATCCTACCATTACTACTCGATTTCTAGTGTTCCTGAATTGATGCGATTTTCCTCCTGTGATGAGGATTTTTTTTTGCCATAATTAATTATCTTTTTGTTTAACAGGGACAGTGCAGTTCCAATGAGATTTGTGTCCAGCACACATCTTTTAACTGTTTAGCGACTAGAACGTGCTTAATTCGTTGCGTGCCTAGATTAAGTAAGTATTCCCCATCCTGTATTACTGTGAAGGAAATTACACTGATTTAATAAAGAAAGGTATGGTATCATTGGTCTCGGTCAACTTGACTCTTCTGCATCACATTGGTAAATTTAAGACCACACAGACCTACTTGTCCTGTGAGTCCTAAATGTGTACACCTACAAGACAGGGCTGTAAGTTATGAAAATCGCTAGCGCTTTAGCTTTGTCAAGTTTCGGCAAGATATTATCTCACCAATTTTTCATTCATTTCCGTTTAGTAGAGTTTCCTGAATAAAGGATTTTTATTTATTTCAATTTAATATTTTGTATTTTTTACTTATTAAATTGTAGTAAATAAACGGAAAATGGGACAAACAAGTTTCTTACATACAGTTCACTCTTTTCTACTTTAGATATTGGATAACAACCTCAACATGTTTGCAACAAAAGGGAGAATTAATGCCTCAAAATTAACTTTTAAAAGTTTCGTGCTATATCTAATTTTTGCCTTGCATGATAATGTATTGGCTAATATCAATATGTTGCAGCAGATTTGCTATGTATTAACGACTGCAGCACTTCATGGTTTGTATTTCATTTTACAAAAGGTAGAATTTCTTATGTAAATTCCCATTATTCCCAAAATGAAGATCTATGAACGAAAATGCTATGCGGATTCCCACATGTAAATTCTTGGTGAAGTTGCATAATGATAGATTATTTATATGTAAATAATTTGTTTAATTTTTGGTGTATTCATGTCAGGTCATGTTTACTAGTTTACAATATGAAGAATATTTGTCATGCGAAAAGCATAACTTACTTTTCCAACACCCAGTGTGACTAACTTAACTTTATAACACTACAAGTGAATCAATCTTTTCAATGAAGATGCATTGCATACACGTTGGCTTCGGCAATACGGTAACTTTATCAGTATACAAAAATAGTATATGTACATAATTGATAAGATTTCTGTGCAATGGTCCATTATTTTCATATTCCTTAAATGTTTAAAGCGGTAAAATATGACACATGGTAGGCTCCATCTCAATTAACAGAACTTCTATTTGTTGTGGCAGTGAACTGTTGATGAATTTAAGAGGTTTTCGAATCTTTTATTCTGAAATACTTTAGCTCACTGGAGTTTGTAGTAGTTTACCTTATTTAACAGATATTCTTTTGTCGATTTATAAATATAGTTACCCGTGTTTTATTCAAATATATTTGATTAGTATTCACTTTATGCCACTGTGCAAATTTGTATGTCAGAAAAGGATATGTACATTATGTATTTACATTTATTTACATTTTGACTGTTTACAACTATTATTTTGCAATTTAATCCTATTCAAATAAATATTGTAGTTTCTCATAATTCGTAGTGCGACTACATTCTCTCTTTTTTTCATTTTCCGTATTCCGCATAAGCAAAATTCATAAAAAGTTTTTAAAACTAATTTTCTGATTTTAATCAAATATTTCACAATTTTCATCTAAAGAATCGTGATTTTTGTAAACACTTTAGAGTTCAAAAACTATCTATCTCACAAATTTAAAATTCCTTGTACCGTCATGTATGTGCAGAATCCAGCCCTTGAATTAAGATTTTAATATTTTGGAAAAAGTAATGTCATGCTATTTCAGAATGTATCTTCAATGATGAAGTTATTAACAGCAAATAAGGAGAGTTATAGAGACTTGAGATCATTGAAAAATAAAAGAATTAGATCGACATGCCATGCTTTTAATGTAAAAAATTCACAGTACAAAACCTATTGTATTGGCTTTACCTATTGGAGAATTTCTGTTCTTAAACTAATGTTATTGCAATCTATCTTCAATACCAAAATTCAAACGTTCAAGTTCAAACTCGTACTAAAATTCTAAAGCAAGATTTAAACATATTTATACTTTTAATTTGTATATGACCTTACCTGGTCTTACATCAGAATTCCAAATACGCTGTAACCATTGTATCCAAATCACGCTTTTCATCGATTTGATGAGTCTTTCTGACTGTGTTTACAAGGGCGGGGGGAGGCGCCCCCTCCCCCCCCACGGCCCAAAAATTCTTCAATTTCATGCATTTTTTGGGGGATTTTTGCACAAAAATTAGGTTGGCGCCCCCCGCCCCCCCCCTACGAGAAATCCTGGATCCGCCACTGGTTTACCTCTACGAACAATTTTGATAGCTAAACAGTCAGAGCACTGTAAATTTTCTTTCGTATCGGAAAGGAAGCGATATGTTCGTCCTATTTTGCGGCAAGTCCATGTTTATCATGTACACGGTGTTCGAACTGATTTTCCGTAAACAGTATACCGTCAACTATGACAAATCCAGGGACAAGAAAACCCAAATTCTCTTTCTTAACTGTATAATGCCCTATTTTTGCATGAGGTATATTAATTATATATCAGAGAATAACAAGGCATGTAATTAAAATGTGTTTGTGCATAATATCTTAGGATATTTGAAAATAAAAAAATAGTTCAGCAGTAAATCAAAATGGTTTGCCTTTGTTTACATACAAAGTTTATGGGGAATACTTTATAAAGCAATCATACTTAAAGTTCAAAGAATAATACAATATCTAATATATATAGCAATGGAGTATTAATCATTAGGCATCATTTCAATTATTAATTTAAACTTAATTACTAATATTTGTCAACTTGACTGTCAAGATATTTTCCCCAGATTTGTTATAGTTGACAGTATAACCTTTCCAGCAGTCTCAGTTCGACCACCGTGATGTAGCAAAATTGGAATCGTCTAGAGTTGCTGAACAAATCTTCTGAACTGTTGGTACCAAAGTACGACTGTTACCACCGAGCCCAAAATAACTGCGCATAATACGACTAATACATCTTCAAAGATTTGGAATTTATTTATGTACCTTTGCGGAATTTGATAGACAGTTACTGATTGTGGAATTTATTTATGTACCTTTGCGGAATTTGATAGACAATTACTGTTACTGCAACAATGAAACGTCTGCCTTTTCTTTCAATCATCTCTCTGGTACAAGTCATAGGTAACCGATTATTAGTAAAGATAATTAAGTGTGTTTTTATGCAATACGTAACTTGGTAACTTAGTGGTTGTTTTTCTTGTACATTACACTCGTGTTTCCTTGTCGTTATTCCGAATAAGTCCATCTACGAGTATAACCGGAGTGACACGTGTGAACTAGTGTAGTAACAAGGATTCAGAGAATAGAGACAATTAAAAAAAATTACTTCCGGGCATGTGTCAGTGTATCTTCATTTCATACAAAATAAAGAGTAAAACGTTCTGTTCTTCAACATGGGTATGCAGTTATATTCAAACAGTAATTGTTAATTCCATTTACAGCTGTACTTAGCCAAAGGTGTCCAAGTGTTCCACCTACAGTTTTCTCAGCATGCATTAACCGATGTGGTGAGGACAATCCTTGTCAAGCAGGCATGTTATGCTGTAAGGAAGGATGCTCAACGATCTGCAGAAATCCTGGTAATTACTGTTGAAGCAAAATTCAAAACATCCGTTAATTAAAATAACTTATTCAGCCTTTCGACCTCTTCCGCCTCCCACCTCCATTCCTGTGACAAGAAACTAGAGACAATTCCAAATCGATAGAAATTTCAGCGAAGTGAACGTTAATCAAGTAATCTGATGATACTTTGGTATGTTGTTCTAACAAGGAATAGTAGTCTGAATAAAGTATATTCTCTACATGATTTTTCTTGTAGTGAGGGGTCCTGCTGCCGGCCCAATCGCCCCGCCACTCCGACCAGGTAAATTGCAACGTTTCTACTTCCATCCATGCAAGTTGATCTCTCTTCTTAAAACGCAACTTTGACAACGAAAATTGAATATAAACAATTGAAGGAAATTTTAAGAATTATTACCATTAAAATTCAAACAGAGAATATCAAGATAATCATTAACAACTGTGATGCTTTCTTGCACTGATGTTTTAAAAGAAAAGTAAAACATTTTGAAATAGCCAGCAAAATAATTTAATGCAGTTACGTAATTAACAATGAATTGAGTTCCTTGAATTGTAATCAGCTCACATGATCCTTAAAATATTGCTTTATTTTTAATGTTTTTGAAATTTAGTTGAAAACAAACCTGGAGTGTGTCCCAGGGCAACAGGAACCGGTTCTTGTGCGCAGATGTGTCGTAATAACTGTTTAGGCGCTCAAAAATGCTGTTCTAATGGATGTAGACGGTCATGCCAGAATCCAAATCAACCACCATCACCGGTGCAACCTCCACCAGGACCACCGCCTCCAAATCAATCAGGTAGTTTTACAACGACATATTGACATGCCAGTCTGTATTTTACTGTGAGACTCGAGAGTTCTATTCACAACTTCGTTCTCCCTAGAACCTTATGAATCTATTGCTAGTTCCCTAAAGATAATATCCTGAGATTAAAGATAGTCAAACGAAGATTTTCTTAGAGATAAGCGTATCTGTGGATACCAGTGTTCACAGCTCATTTCTGTGGAATTCCTTTAATATTCGTGTGGAGCTCCCTTATACAATTGATACTTTATCCGTGTTCTTGAGTCCTGTAGTATGACATACAGAACAGAAATGCTGCTAACAGATGTGGATACACGAGTTTGAATTTATTTCAGACATTTGGCAAAGTATTACTTTCATGTAGTTTTTTATTTTGTTTGCAGTGGCCAAACTCGGGCTCTGTCCTCACCCCACGGGAGCTGGGGTATGTGTTGAGCTGTGCAGTAGAGACGGAGATTGTTCTGGAGCTGAGAAATGTTGTAGCAATGGATGCGGACACACGTACCAAGATCCAAGATCAACACCATGGCAGGGCGGATGTCCTCCACCAGTGTTGTTGCCCAGTATGTGTGCTAGAATAACCTTTTTTCTTGTACCAGCGACAGTGCATGTCGTAGAGGACAGAAATGCTGCGACAATGGATGTGGAAACATATGTGTGGATTTATTTCAGCCGCCGTCCGTGCCATCACCAGCACCACAGCCAGGTAAACTCCACAATAAATTGTCCAAAAAATCTAATTTTTTTTCTTAATCTTAAATATCTGCCAGAGAACCAAATAACAAGGAACCAGGGGCGTCAATTAGTTTAGGTTCTTCAGGCTGTTGCTTTCATATAAATTTATTCGAGGTGTTCTAAAAAGGGTAAAACCTGAGATAAATATCAACTATGCTGAAAGTTTCCGTCAGCAAATTTTCTTTTGAATAAATAAATAAAGGAGTTCTGTTTGCTCAATTATATTCAGTGACGATCCGTTTATGTAAAAGTTAGAATTCTAAAACAATCTTTGTGACGTCACAGGAGTCTCCAAACCAGGAACGTGCCCCTCTACTGGTGTGTTAGCAGGTGGTACATGTGTTGAGATGTGTCGGTCAGACAGTGACTGTTTTGGAAGCCAAAAGTGCTGTAGTAACGGATGTGGACACACCTGTCAAAACCCACTTTCAACAGCACGCACATGTTCGGTACATTACTTGTTTGTTTTTTGTTTTGTTAGTTTGTTAGGTAGGAACTTAGATTGAAGTCTTTGTAATACATGCACTCGGTAAAAACACCTGTGATCGTTGTGTGAGCATTTTATGTAAGAACAAGTTTAGCCCCCAATGAACACTGGGACGTTGGAGTCTCACTACTCACTAACCAAAGGGTCGGTAGGTCTTAAGTGTAGTTTTTATTTGTAACTTTACAGAACATGAACTGTCGCTCGGGAGAAATGTGTAGAATAAGACCTTGCAGTTGTAATGGAGCTCTTGGTGTCGCGTGTAACTGTACACCTACTCCTGAGTGTGTTCCTTCTCCAAGTGAGTAAAAAATCGTTTAATCGCTTTTATTCGAACGTTTGTGTTGATATATTTCTCGTCATCATCATTATATAACAACATATTAATTTAAGGAGGCTGTACTTCACCACAATTATGTTTGAGAAGATGCTCTCGGTACAAGAAAAACGACAACGGTTGCGACACTTGTGACTGTGAAGACGGCGCTCCGTCTTGTGATCCGTGCCGATGTTCTATCGGACTCGTTAACATAGGGACGACGGCGAAAGATGCGAGAGGTTGTCCAGTGTGCAACTGTCCACCGACCCCGCCACCACGACCACCGCAGCCCGCTCCACCACCTGTCGTGCCACCCACTCCCCTACAAAACGGAGCCGCATCTTGTCAGGTATAAAGATAACTTGGATAAAGAATTGACGCTGCAAGCCTCCGAAATTGTGATCTCTTTCTCTGGGGTAAACTTATACGATTAAGAGGCTACCGAATTGAATTATGACACATTTCTTTATTAATGAAACAAGACATAAAATTGTGTTAATTTGATGAGTACTAATGAGTTTCATTTTGCCTTACAGATGGTTCGGCCATGCCTAGGCGCTCTTGAGTGCAGGATACAGGAAATTCAGCCAGGTTGCACTTCAGCGAGATGCAACGTTAGAGCCAATTGTTTCGCCCGGAATACAGGTAAGTAGTTCTAAGCGATCAAGTATATGATTTGTAAATCTTATGTATCGGATATGTTCATGTGATTCTGAAACGTTCCCTCGAAAATTGTGCAGAAATATCAGTTGAAAAATGGTGCTATTGGTCAACTGTATTACTTTTCACTCTGAGCACTTCAGACACAAATATCGCATCAAATGATAAGCAGAATGTACGTTTCACTTATTCAATAATATATTTACAAGTATTTTATGCATTTTAGCTTGTCCGCAATCACGATGCACGAATAGATGTCCCAATAATTACTTAGTGGATGACACAGGTTGCATATCCAGTTCATGTTCATGTAATCCCTTGACCATCAGAACCTGCGAGGTACGTACCACGTGTGCGGGAAATGCCTGTGTGTATATAAATACTATGTAGATTTAATTCCAAATGTCCGACTGTAAATCTCCAATATCCGGATCTAAATTTATTTATCCCAGTTTCCGTCAATAATGAATTGTGGACCTAGTGAGAGATGTGAAATGGTCCCCACGCCATGCGCCCCTGATATGCTAGCAGCGTGTTTCCCTCAACCACAATGTGTTGATGTTTGCCGGAATCACAACTGTGCACCCGGCCAGAGACGCCGAGCTCGACAGGTCCAATGTGTTCGAGCTCCGTGCTATCCCATTGCAGAGTGTGAACGTAAGTTGACACTTTCTAAACCGGTAAGAAATCGACTATTTTAATTTTACATCAGGATGAAATAAAGAACGGCTTAAGTATTACAAGAATCAAAGGGTGAAATTCCTACCAGTCTTGGAACAATAGCTCATTAAAAGCACAACATGAAATTTTGTTATTTCTCTTGTTCCATACGTTTCTAAATTGATGGGAATTTCAGAAGCTGTTCCACTCGTTCTCTTTTGCTAAAGCTACCCTCAGTATTTAGCAGAAGCGAACATGTGAAAATTTATACAAGAATGTGAACGTTAGAGTTTGTACGCAAAACATGTAAAAATTTAGGTTCACGCATACCCCTTTCTGTATCTTCGACATTTGCTTAACATAAATCGTTGCAAATGAAGCGAAAATTCTATATTCGAAGGATAAATTGAACTGCAGTATTAATGACCATGATGCCAACCATAAATAAAATTAAAGTTGATTTATTTACCTATTTTTGATTTCAGGAGACACTGACCCACCGTCTTCAGGGTGCTCACCGGTGCTTTGTAGGATGATGTGTTCTCGATACAAGAAGAACGCAAACAGTGCCCTCTCCCCCAGGATGTGAGGTAGATCGAGAAACATATTATTTACTTTGTAATTTGTTTCTGAATCTCTTTCTCTGTAGATCTAGATGAATCATAGCGATGTCTGCAGCATTCCTTAAGGAACCGGGATCTTTTAGTTAGTTTAAGTATTCTTGGTGTCAACCGCCGTGTCGAACACCGGTAAAGCCTCAAAGTAGGTTGATCCGTATAGGATTACCAGCATTGCTCGATAACTCCGAATAGATGACGTGGCACGGGGATTTGTGGCCCCCGTCCACCACCATATCTACAGGCCTACTCGAACATAGTGCGAGATACTCGTGATATAT
>JBCAUI010025232.1:0-21607 GCA_038406195.1 Haplosyllis anthogorgicola | reverse complement strand
AAGTGCTGATAAACTAGTGTAGTATCTATGGGAGCGCATCGCTCCCACAGGTAATTTAAATGGGTACTGATTGGGAGCGCTGCGCTCCCAAATGTATCGAAAGGGTTAAGTTTTTGGCCACAACCATCACAGTCCCTTATCTGGGACCAGTACACAACCATTTTGTGGGGCCACTGATACCCCTGGTTTGGACCCTAGGTGGCTCTGCCCATGGGTTTTAAAGCCAGGGTTGTATCAAGTCACCTCTGGTGCAACTCCTGATAACTTGGTTAGTGTGGCAGCCGGTCTCACTTTTCACTTTTTCAAGCATTGGTGAACAGGCACTGATATCGATGTTATTTTGGTTTTCTATTTTTGTGGACCGGGAATCCGTTTTATGGGGCCAGGCTGAAACTGGGGCTGGCTTGCATTCTCACTTAAGTGTTATGTCCCCCACCCAGGCCCCGAGTCTTACGATTTGTCGGGAAAATTGTGTACTTTTTGGTCTATTAACGGATCGTGTCACATTGTAGTCATTTCACACATTCTACATAGTTTAAAAGTGACAACACTGTTTCTAGCGTCACATTGCATTGTCAGGAATGTCATCTCAAAAGTCGGCACGGCGACTTTGAAATCTAGCAGCGCCCCTCGGTTCACAAAAATTAAAACATACAAATTACACAGCAAAAGACTTTTTATGCGTACACTTTTGGAACTAATATATTCTTTTCCTTAGTTTGATATCAGTTTAAGGCTGTTTCATGCAATAAAAATAGCATAAGCTTCCCTGCCTAATCTGCCAAATGTACCTGCTCTCCCCTCATTGACCAGTGACAGTGGAAATCAAGAAATAATGACAAACATCTCCCGAAATTGTGATCATTTTCTGTTTACACGAAAAGTACAGAGCGCTCTTTAATGGTGTCCATATGCAGCATGTTCATGTGTAAGGGTATACAAATTTAGATGGAGACAATGTCATTGGCGGATCCAGCAGTACACGGAATTTGTATCAGTTTGGGAACAATGGCGTATCAAAAGCACAGCGTGAAATTCTTATGTCCTTGCTTTTGTTCTAGACGTTTCGAAACTGATACAAATTCCGTATACTGGAGGCGAGGGAAGATTTTTTGTTTTGGCGCCCCTTACGGAAAATCCTGGATCCGGGCCTGAATGTCCAATTGAATTGATGGCATAGACGTACGCCAATAACCGAGGTATTAGCATGGAGATAAAATTAAGACCATTTAAGCCTGTGTTCATGGTTGCTGACAGTGATTTGTGCTATTTTTGGTACATGATTAATAATGATCCCTGAAAAGGACTAAATTTAGTAATGAAATCTAAAACTAGTCATTTCTAAGTTTACCAAAATCAATTCTTTTACTAACAGTATAAATCTCCCTGCTTAATTTGCCTTGTCTGTTTGCCTTATGGTAGGTAAACACAGGCTTAAATGGTCTTCATTTTATCTCTATGCTAAACACCTCGGGCTTTGATGTACGTCTATGCCATCTATTAATTGTTTCAACCTAGTCAATTCAATTAGACATTGTCTCCATGGAGACCCTTACATTGGCGGATCTAGGGGGCGCGGGAGGCGCCCCCCCCCCTACGGCCCAAAATTTCTTCATTTTCATGAAGTTTTTGGGGATTTTTGCACTAAAATTGGGTAAAAATTGGGGCGCCCCAAGGTTGGCGCCCCCCTACGAGAAATCCTGGATCCTCCACTGCCTTAAAGAGCACACTGTGCTTTTCGCGAAAACAGGAAATTATCATAATTTCAGGAGATGATGAATAAGAAAGCCTGTATAACAATATAAAGAAAATCTGTAAATCTCCCTCTGACTTGTTGCGGTGCACAAAGTGAAATTGGTCACTTCGTTGGCAAATGCGAAAACGAACAACGCAAAGGTATTGTAAACATTCACTTAATTAACTACTAGCGTGACGACATTACTATTATTTTGCGTACAGAGGTCAACTAAGCCTGGTTCAAGAAAAACATGTCACTCAACCTCACTACCGATAATCCCCAAAAATAAACCCCAACATGGGAACCCAGGGGCTTCTCATAACACAGAATTGTGTACACTAGTCCTAACCCTATGGTACCCAGAACATTGAATACTCTATTATCGCCCATCGGTATCCCCAACACGTCACGGGATTCCCAGTGTCACGCTTCGGAAAAGATATTCTTAATTATAATGATAAGGGTATATAAAAGAGCTCACATAAGGCGCCGTGTTAAAGTATTGAAACGAATTCCCAGTATGGATTAGGAGCAAAATCCCAAAGTGAGCCCTTGAACTCATAAAGAAACTTGAATTGAATCAGTGAAGGTCACATGTTGTACACACTTACGTGTAAATGTCAGCAAAAATAGCTTTATTGAGAATACATACATCATTTATCAACTAAATAGGTTTCATCGCAATAAAATAAGAATACAATACATCTTTGATTGTGTGTAAACATTTGATTTTTTACATTCCCAATTTGAAGATCATGTGCTTAAATGACTGGAAGATTTTTAATTTTAAAATGGCCCCTAGCCCAGTTTGTGGCACTGGGCTTATTTTTGGTGATTTCCTGTATTTCAGAGTGTACAAGTATCACTTGTTTGTAAAGAGCTTATTGTCTGAAGTATCTAACTTATCTGTTCAAAACAGACAAAATGTAAATAGAACATGGATGATAAGAGTACATTCCTTATTTGTTTAATTGTTGGTGATTAACAGACCTAGTTAGTTAGGAAAATTATCAATCTCAATTAAATGACAAGGTTTGAAGTTTATTAATTTTGCTAAATTGTGCAATTTTTTTTCTAATTTCGAACAGAGAACATCAGACATGGTATGTTTTTCATTTATTTTGCTTAATTATCATATCATTATCGTTTAAATACTGGGATAATTGTGTATGAAGTTCAATTACAGAAACAATGTGGGAAATTATTGGCAAGTTCCGTAGAAATCGTACTTATAATGGTCGCACTAGCGAATTAGCCTGTAAATCTGTCATTCAGTCTGTCAGTCTGTCTGTCAGTCTGTCAGTCTGTCTGTCTGTTTGTCTGTCTATCCGCTTTTTCTGTGTTTGTCTGGTTGCTAGCATCTCTCTCTGTCCATCTTATACTTTCCTGTAACTCTGACAGTGCATTAGGATACGTCCTCTAAATAGAATATTTCACATCGGAAGGTATTTTCATGAGGACATTATGAAACATGCTGTGCAGTGATGCATGTACATAATAACAACTGCTATTGAGTGCTTTGCCCAACACAAGTGCTACAAGGTGAAATCGGTTGGAATTACAGAACGTATCACTAGCTCTCAGGGTTGAAGTCTATTTACAGACCAGAACAGTAATGGTGTGTGTCTGTATGTCTGTGTCTGTCCGTTCATCTGTCTGTCCATCTGTCTACCTGTCTTTCTGTCTGTCTGTCCGTAGGACTGTCGGTCTATCTTCTCTTTCTCTTTGTGCGTGTATCTTTGGGTGTCCGTTTGGGACGTAAATATATCCGCCTTATATTTAAAAATACATAATTGCAAATAAAACATGTTTTAAAAGGTGTCAACGTCCTACAAACATTTGCATTATTTATTTGCTACATGTGCTCGATGCTTAATTAACTTATGGTGTGAAATATCACACATGGCAGCCAGGCCCCACGTGACTAAGTGAATTATCTCCAAATTATCTCAATAATTTGGCTTGTCTGTTCTTTTAATAATACAATATTTACACACTAAAGGTGTGAAATTGTTGTTCCAATGTTATTGAGATTTTTCTGATCTGATCAAGATATCCGGTCAGGAATTTTTCATACCTCGGGAAACATTTGTAGCGGATCTAGAAATTTCATCGGGCCAAACGGGCTGTAGGGGCAGGGGAGGCTAAGACCCTTACACATGACACAGAGTGACATTCTGTAAAAATTCTGAGTTGTAAGAGTCGTAAAAAATGATAATTAAACATAACATGAACGTAATCCTTCAATGTTTTTATTTTTACAGGTGGACCAGCTCACCGACGAACAAATAAAAGGTACAGACCAATTAAATTCAACTAGTGCATTTAGTAATTGAACAAAAATGTTGACATGCTTTTACAATGGTATTTAATTTTTCAAGATGTGGCCCTTTCAGTTTTGAGGGGGATTTTTGCTCCAATTTTGATTTTGAATTGATGGATACATCTCAAAGGTGAGGTGGAATTTGCTCCTATTTTTTGTTCTTTCAAGAGAAATAATGTGATGGAAGGCGTGTTACGTTCTTGGTGAGGATGAGTTTTATCACTTACTTTACTATTTATCTCCTTTTGCCTATTTCAGAATTTAAGGAGGCATTTTCGCTACTGGACAAGGATGGAGATGGAAATATCACTGGTACGTAATTCTTGCAAAATTTTTAATTTTGGGCAACCGGAACCTAAAAATTCTAAAAATATGGAGGTTTTCGGGATTGTCGACTCCTAAAATTTCTATCAGTTTTGAAACAAAGGTGCATCAGAAGCACAGAGTGGAATTAATTCCTTTGTCCTCTCTTTTGTTTCAAAATTGGTAAGAATTTCAGGAGTTGTACTGTCTGCTTGGTTGCCTGATTTATCTTACTCAGTGGGTACCAGTGGCGCAGTGTAAAACGACCCAGATAACCGAATAAAACTAGTGTTGTCATCGAAAGGAATTTTCAATACCGATTATCGGTTTTGCAAAACAACAAATATACCGGTAAATTTCATTTTGTAACTTTGCTTTAACGTTTGCTTAAACCAGCAACGTTTGATAAAGTATTGCTTCTGAACAAGGATTATTTCAGTTTGTTTGCTTAATAAATATGATCCTATCATAGTAATTAAAAATACATATGGTGTAAGTTGATGTTTGATATTCTATTCCTATAGTTACATAGTTCACAATTTTCTATTTATAAAGACTGAAATGTGTGTCATATAAAGAAAATCAATACACTGATATTTAGAAATTATATAGATTATCGGATTTTTCCTTACGAAACCTATTATGAACCGATAACCGATATATCGGTGACAACACTAAATATTTCGGATATTTCGGAAGACCCTGGTACTTAAGGTTAAAAAGTTCTTTAGTTTCAGTTTTCATGTTTATCAAGTTAGAGTGAAATTGAACAAAAATACGAGTTTAAATTTAAAAGATAACATAGTTCGTACCCAACCAACTGGTGTGTTGCACTTGCAACCCTATTTTCGCCAGGAATTTGACAAAAACTGCATGAAAATTTGCGATCACTATATTATGTGCTGCCGATCAATGTTCCCTGTCGTGTTTGTAGCGGCTGAGCTGGGTACGGTTTTACGATCGCTCGGACAAAACCCGACGGAAGCCGAACTCAGAGATCTCATCAATGACGTCGATATAGATGGTAAGTGACGTCACGGTAGAAAATTCAATTCTTTTTTATTTTATTGTGGGATCTTCAATAGCATTTAAGCTTCTTGGCAAAGAGACAAAATGGCACAGCAAATATTTTCATCACACGGTGGTGCTTGCAAGGCAGCACGAATTAAAGAGTGCAGGTGGGAGAACCACGCTGGCTTAAAACCCACGTGGAAGGTCACACACAGACCAAAACAGGGGCAATCAGTGGCCCCCTAAAATGTTTCCAGGTCCAACATAAAATTTAGAGGTAATCTGTAACACTTTCCATGACATCCTGCACAAAATTTTGTCAGCCGCCAAAGTCCTGTAGTCGTCCAAGGAATAATTCCAGGTTAATTACATTTCAATCTCTAATTCTCTTGTTGAGCAGGAAGTGGCGCCATTGATTTCCCAGAGTTCCTCGCGCTGATGAGTAAGCGGGTGACGGAGAAAGACGAGGACACAGAGATCCTGGAGGCCTTCAAGGTAAGAGAGTGATGGAGAGAGACAAGGACGCCCAGATCCTACAGGCCTTCAAGGTAAGAGAGTGATGGAGAGAGACAAGGACGCCAAGATCCTGGAGGCCTTCAAGGTAAGAGAGTGATGGAGAGAGATGAGGACGCCGAGATCCTGGAGGCCTTCAAGGTAAGAGAGTGATGGAGAGAGACGAGGATGCAGAGATCCTACAGGCCTTCAAGGTATGAGAGTGATGGAGAGAGACAAGGACGCCGAGATCCTGGAGGCCATCAAGGTAAAAGAGTGATGGAGAGAGACGAGGACGCCGAGATCCTGGAGGCCTTCAAGGTAAGAGAGTGACGGAGAGAGACGAGGACGCAGAGATCCTGGAGGCCTTCAAGGTGCGTGCAATAAAATCACCCTCGTTGTAGAAATCAGGGTGTAGGATGTCACATAATGCCACAAGAAATCTCGTTGACACAAGGTTAATCTTTTGAACCAATTTGTAGAAAAATAAAGTGAAAATTGCTGTCAATAAAGATAAGACAACACATAAAGTGATATATTGTATGGGCTCTGCTCTGTATTTTATAGAATAAGGATAGATGTGAGGGATATTTGTCTCCAAAAGTTTCCATTTGTAGCAATGAAAATAAGATGACGTCTTGGCATTAGGAATTTGCATGATTCTCTTGTGTCATAACGAGATTGACGTCCTAAACCCTGAAAATGAGCAGATGTGCCTTTATGCCGTGCTGAGAAACCCTCTCATGCATCATTATACTGCAGTAAACTTATTCCATTCAAAATGAGGTAACAAATACATGATTTTAATTCTGGGGAAAATATGATACATTGTTTGGGTAAAAAAGAATACAGCCTTGGAAAAAATGACAGGGGAGTGACGAAGTTTCCGTGTAGTTCCAGGTACAATATTGAAACATTCCAAATGCGAACTTATTCCATTGGAATTAAACAAACAAATCCTTTGCGCACAACTATTTATTTCTACAAGACTACCAGACATACAGGTGTGATCTCTTCAGCTGCTGCTCTCAGACTGAGGAGTACTGTTATGTGGTCAGCTAGAGAGCTGCCTTGACTATCATGAATATTCATTAACTAATTAATAGGAACTGCACATGGATTGTGTGTGCATGTTCCAATACAGTTCTATCGAGGTGTGAAAGATTTACCGAAGTTGGAAATTAGATTAATATTACAACGGGGAGTTTCTTAGCATATTCTTAAAGTTTTAGCTATCTCGTCCCAAAAAATGAATAGAAACGTCATCCCGTTCTAGGAAAGGAAATAGTTTTTACTCTTGTAGACTTTCCTAAAAGTTTCCAACCAAAAACCTCAAAATATTATTTACCCTCATGCCTAATGGCAATGAGGGTCTAGGTTTGTGTTCTGGGCCTCCATTGCAAAAAGGTGACCCCCCCCCGGACTGGGGAAAATGCATTTCTGGCCATTTCAGACAATTCTAGCAAAAAGTCGGGGTAGGCATGAGGGTCAGTGCTCCATCGGGTCACCTTGTTTCCTGTGTGGTATTCTGAAATTAAAAATAATGGAAAAGAAAATTATGGAAATGAAGATGATTTCCTGAGTCATATTCTGAAATTGAGAAAATAATGGGAAAGGACCTTGACCCAAATTGCTCAATATGAATTATTTTTCGAATGAAAGATGCAGCTTTTATTAATGAATAGCGAATCTGTAGCTGCTCCTGAAATTTCTACCAATTTGGAAAAGCACGGAACAAAAGAGAGAGCAAATTAATTCCACTCTGTCTCTGTACAAATACAGAACAGCAAAACCGTATCAGAAGATTAAACGTCTTTTCTGTTGTACCTTGCTGAGTAGTAGACGTGCAGCCTGTGTGCTTTTTCGTTCCTTATGCGTTTTGTCAGCCATGGATAAGGTCTGATGGATAACTTTATTTTGAGTTCCTGATCCAAGAAAAGGGAGATTATTTCCTGTATCTTATTCTGAAATTGAGGAAAACTAATTTTGGAAACCGACCTTTAGACTAATGTAATATGAGTTGCTTTCGTTCTAATAATATTTTTGTCATAACTTTAATTAACCTGATTAACTCTTAACTCTTATTTATAGCGACTCCTCCCTTAATCAAAGAGAAAAGAATGTTCGACATTTTAGAAAAAAAAAAGAGATTCTTTAAGAGTTATTTTAACAATAGTTTCCGTTTCCTAGCCAGAGCATGAAAACAGCGTGGGAATCTTTAGTTCTCCTGATAGACGAGCCAAAATTACAGATCATGAAATTCCTATTAATTTTGAAACAAGCAACACTAAAGAGGAAACAAAAGAATTCCAAGTTGTGCTTTTGATGTGCTACTGTCCCAAAACCGACAGGAATGTCAGGATTTGGTGTGTTTTAAATCCTTTCCCCGAAAACACGGGTACAGCATCAATTTCTATTCTCCCAAAAGTGAGGCCGTTTCATCACCGAAGCACCAATAAAGAACTTAATCAAATAAATCATTAATAATTACAAAACAAAGGCCTTACAGAAGATGTAATGAAAAATTGTGAATTCTTTAACAATCTATGATGTAAAATGAAGTTTATTTTATCAAAAATCCAAATCCTTTAAAATTGATGAACATTATTTTTTAGACCTTATGGAAAGTTTCTTTGCTTTAACATTGCACTTCAACACACCACCACATAATGTTAGCTGTAAAATCGCTTTTTGCACACTTTGTACCATATTGCTAGACCTCATGTCGCCAGCTCTGCCACCGTCCACTGTTTGCAGGTGCTGATAAGGACGGTAACGGAATTCTGTGTACTGGTCTATCTGTCTGTCTGTCTGCTCTGGTTTAGACCTCATATCAGATACTGTTTTTCAGGTGTTTGATAAGGACGGTAACGGAGTGATCTCCGCCTCAGAGCTGAAGCAGATCATGACGAACCTGGGGGAGAACTTGAACGACCAGGAGATCAGCGAGATGATCCGGGAGGCCGACACCGACGGGGACGGAAACATCAACTACCACGGTCAGTCTGCGTCCTTGTTTCTGTCTGTCTGTCTGTCTGTCTCACTGGCGGATCCAGGATTTCTCGTACCGAGGGGACGCCAACCTTGGGGCGCCCCAATGTTTACTCACTTTTATGGCAAAAATCGCCAAAAACTGCATGAAAATGAAGAAATTTAGGGCTGTACGGGGGGGGGGCGCGCCTCTCGCGTCCACCCTTGGATCCGCCAATGTGTCTGTCTGTCTGTCTGTCTCAGTACACGGAATTTGTATCAAAAGTTTTACACAGCACTTTAGCTGCATTTTTTACTCTCATGTACACAAATGATACGAATTCTGTGTAATAGTCTGTCTCTCTGTCTACGAGTCGGTCTACCAGCCTCTCTGTCTGTCTGTCTGGCTGGCTGGCTATCGGCCGAATTTAGAAAACTGAAACAACAACTGAATCACACGCATTCCATCCTCAGTGACATCCATGAACTTGAATGACAATTGCTTGTAAACTGTATGGATATTCATGTTTTGAATCTATGCCCTTTGTAACTTTTTGATTGCATTCAATCTATTTTATTGTCTCATTGCAATTCAAATTGAAGGTTAGGAAATTCGTCAATTTTTTCTATTACAAGTGAAGTGTGTGATAATATGTTGGACTTCCCATAGTAAGTCTATGGACGAAAGTTCATCGGTAAAAATAATTGATGGGGGCAGCACCTTATGGGCCTTAAATCCAATGTATATTCTGATGTTTTATTTTCTGTTAACGTAATCATGTTTCTTTCAGAATTTGTGCAAATGATGAAAAACACTTGAGCTTAACCTGGGGCAACACTGATCATGCTTTTTGTACACAATAGAGGTTTTTCTTTATTCGAACTCTATCTAATTCGTCTAATTCATCTTATTGAATAAGATTGGTCACACCATTTTTAGAAAATTTCATCACAAATTTAACCATTTTCAGTCATTTTACCAATACTGATGTACTAATAATAGTAATCCTACTTATTTTGGTACCTTTTCACTTTCCAATTTAGATGAATTAGACGAATTTGATGAATTAGCTGAATTAAGACAAATTTGATGAACAAAATCGAATTTGAATTAGGAAAAACCTCTATTATCAAGCCAGAGTCTAACACGAACAACAAGTAATAAAGAACTGATTTTACACATTTTATTGAAGTGATGAATAATCCGGCGACTATTTACAATGAAATGGACTGATTGGATAACGGCTATATCACACACAATCATCACACAGAAACACCACATGTGGCGAATAAAATTTGTAAATAATTACATTTGTATAAAATTATGCAAAATATGATCAAAGGTTTTTATGTAATGATATACGTGTTCAAGAAGCTAATACAGACATTCAGTTTTGGTTCATTAAATGTTTTATGTAAATAAGTATCTATTCTACTGTCAAAGATGCTGTCATCAACACTGATGGTATGTTATAATTTGGTTTCAAAAGACCATCAGGTAAACAGTGTCAATGTTTTTATAACAAAATATATTTCGCATGCTAGCAAAATGTTTTCGTAAGTTTTGCGTTATGCTCATCCGAGAATATAAACTGGAAATCACGTTGAACAAAAAAAACCACAACAAAACTGTAAGTTTACGTACACACGTCGTTTGAATGCAATACTGATGTACGTTGATGCCACATTCAAATTTGGTTTTAATTGTCCATGTGTATCTTTGTTAAATTTCCTTTTAGTAAAACTTGACAGATTTGAATGTGTGTACCACGACAATATCGTAGATATATTAACTGGGAGTACGTTTTATTTCCTTTTGAACAATTATACTTTCGTGCTTTTAAATTTGGCCGTTGGTAAACAATACCGCGAGCAGTCTGGAATATCTTTACATGAAACAGTTCAATCTATCATTTTCTTTTTTTCCCCCGAATTTGAAATTTGAGCCTCCTTCCAACTCTGAAAAAGAACAATTACACATTGATAAAATACTACATTGAATGGCTATTTATTCAATTTCGAGATCACATTATATCGACTTTAAGATACCGTTCTGTTAAGTTTATTGGTCTTTTGTTAATTTATTTCCCTACCGGCTAGGATCAAAAGAATTTAAATACATGTGTTCGTCCACACAGCACATACTACACTTCTCCCCGGATATATCGATATCGCTTATATCGATATCCCGCTTATATTGATATATTTTTCTGTGCCAAATTTCTTCCATTGACACCAATGTTATTTGTTCTGCTTATATCGATATTTATATATCGATTTCCCTGCTTATATCGACATTTTAAGGCTCTTTTATCAATATCTATTGTTCTTGTTCCAAAAAATTGTAATCTTGTAACAAAATCAGCCAGCAGATATTTGGAAGATTAACAAAATGAGCCAAAATTGGCCGGCAGATATTTGGAAGATTTAACAAAATGAGCCTAAATCAGCTGGCAGATATTTGGAAGATTAACAAAATGAGCCGAAATCGGCCAGCAGATATTTTGAAGATTTAACAAAATGAGCCTAAATCAACCAGCAGATATTTGGAAGATTAAAAAAAATCAGCCAAAATCAGCCAGCAGATATTTGGAAGATTAACAAAATGAGCCGAAATCGGCTGGCAGATATTTGGAAGATTTAACAAAATGAGCCTAAATCAGCCGGCAGATATTTGGAAGATTAACAAAATGATCCGGGGACGAGTGTACATTAGTGGCGTAACCTGTCTCATAAACGCCTGATCAGCTTAAACGCCTTATCCGTGCAAGCGTTTATGGTTATGAAAATGTGCTGTACGTTTCTAAATAACAGACATTCCTGGTTTTTCTTATTAATTTCGTTTACATAATCTACCTACATAATTTACTAAATATTCTAGACAAATCAATTGACTTCCCCCATTGCTAACCTTTTTGTTTTTGAATTGTAACCAATTTAAATGTAAGTTTCTTGGTCATTTTTAGCACAAGGATTGAATTTAGTCTTGACCATATTCCATCATTGGACTGAAATTAATATTAGCCTAAATGGCATTTAAGCTAAAAATTGTCTTGAGACAAATATCAGTTTAAGAACCAGACAGCTCTTGTGTCTGGAAAATTGGGTAGATTTGGTTGAAAGAGGTTGAAATAAGAAACACCTTCATTTGTACTCTAACCAGTCCTAACGTACCCACTGTGCGGAGTACACAGACAAACCCGCCATTCCTGCCGTAAGGGAATCAGTTCCTGAAGCTGCCAAGATTGCAGCAATCAGAATAGCCAGACTACCTGTACAGTTCAGCGACCATCCTAGCCATCTAAAACAATATATTAATATTTGAATATCAGATTTATCGGGTACTCTTCATGCACATTTAAAGTACTAAGCAGCAAATTTTTGGAAATGATAGACAATTGTGTTGTACCACTGACATTACAAAAATACTGTTGAACACTTTGGACCTCTGGAGGTACATGCCTTGAAGCAGCTACATAATGGAAAAATGCAATTTGACTTTCATCAATTAAACCGTCCATTTTCTCTATGAATCTGTCTTGCGCATTAAATGCTCTGATACTTGTGGCGCCAGCTAGTGATTCATCCATGTGACTGTTGATTGGTGACCTGCGCACTGACAGAATTCGTAACAACTGTCTTCCAGATCGAATGTAGAATTTCTGCGGAGATAAGATACAGTTGTAAGAACATGCAATACATGGAGGTACGTTATTTTAATCTTGCTTAATATTAAAAGCTGCGTTTAAAGAGGTAATGCAAAGTGACACATATACAGTTTATACATTTCGAGTAAAGAACTAATATTGCGTACGTATAAAGTTCATACATTTTTAAGAAACAAGAAGATAAAAACCCTATTTAAATTAGAACAATAAAAATCACTCTAACATAGATGGCATCAATTACATCGCATGTTTTTTTCATATTTCTGTTATTAAATTGAGAGAACACATGAGGTATTTGAATTCCACAATGACAAAATTGTACTCACAGCAATGAGAATGAAGATTGCTCCAATGGCAAGAGCCGTCAAAAGGAATATTGGTGTGGTATAAGATATCAGTACTAACAAGCAAGAGATGGAGGCACCAAAATACAATATCTGAAAGAGAAGTTCATAGTTACAGTTATTCAACAGTAGATCTTTTTCAAACGCCTAGAAGAAAACTTCTTATAAAAAGATAGGTCCGACGGACCTGTGCTGATTTAAAGACACGCACGCACACAAACTACATTTCTTTACTTATGTAACAAAAATACTTTTACAACATATCACCACAAATTTCGTGTCTTTCTGTCACCACAATAGGGCACTGTGTGCATAAAAAAGGTAGCAAATTCAAATTTTCCCCAAAAAACAACTATAAACAGTCATTTTCTCACATAACAAAAAAAATGTCAACATATCAACATGGATTATGTAACTCCATGTCTACATCTCCCATATGCATGTATCAAAAGTAGGTCACATACAAGTAACCGCTGATGTGAGACTCTTCAGGTTTTCAAAATGCTGCTAAAAATTAATGGATAACTTTTTCCAAATTCTGACAAAAATAAAAATTAATTGTTATCACAAGACACCATGTGAAGCTGTTTTAACATTGACTGTTCTGCTCAACAAAGACACAGTGGCCCAAAATGAGGGTTACAAACAACAAAATTTGTGATAAAAAATGACCTAATTATATTTTTGAAATTCTGACAAAAGGATTATTTAATTGAACACTTTTAATAAGACACAAATTTGGTCTGAGGTCAATCGGTCAATTGGAACTGTGCCAAATCGGCTAAAGTGCATATAACATGACCGATTCCATAGGCTGCTTTAAAGCAGAGCTTTTAATCAGCCAAAAATGTAACAACTAGTGGGCTACTAGAAACTCTCTGATAATTCAGTTACTGGTATTCCTATCATTTTGGAAACGTACAGAACAAAAGAGAAAACAAAAGAATTTCACACTGTGCTGTTGATGTGCGATTGTCCCAAAATGATAGGAATTTCACCCTCTGATTAAAAGTATGTGATACAAACGTTGTAAATTTGAGTGGATAGCTCTGTATCCGCTCCATCCATATCCTTGGAAAAGCGATTTAGTATTCTTCCCTGAATTTGAAAGAAGAAAAAGCATTATATTTCTCCTAAAATTGTCAAAGGCTTCTCTGCTATTTTTGATAAAGCTACTATTTAGGCCTATAAAATATAAAGTGAATGTCATCACTAATGTACTCCGAATGAGTATGCGAGACCATAAGGCTAGCACCGACTGACAAATCATTATTCTGTAGGTTCTTTTCGCTCGTTCCAAAGGAGCTTAAATGAAAAAAGAGCTTTACGCTGTGATAATTATTAAATGGAATTTTATTTTTGATATATTCTTGGGGAGTTTTTTGTGTGTGTGGGGGGGTATTTTTATTTCTTTTTTATACCTGCAGTGCAGTGTCAAAGAAAGACAATGGTGCTCGAAGTAAAGCGTCGAGAAGTCTACGATGCAAAATATTTGATGCTCTAATACATCCGATATTGAGGAAGAAAGCAGTGATTCCAATGCCAATCACTGAAAATAAAGGAATAAATGTCCAGCATTTACCAGAAATACTGGAACAATTAGGATTTGCAAAAATTGAAAATTGACCTTTACATGAACTTGAGCTTAAAATGACTTTGACCCTGACCTCATTTACTTGTCATAAACATTATAATTATGTGATATTGGCAGAAAGTGTCAAAAATTTACACTTTTATTGCAGTGACCTTGAACTTGAATCAATGACCTTGGTACTCAAACTTGACCAAGATGTTATAAAGATATACCTACATGCTAAAAATTAAAGTTTCTAGGTTGATTGGTTTTAAAGTTATATCCATGACAGACAGACTGACAGACAGACAGACAGACAGACAAGACTGAAAACATTACCTTCCTTCAAACGTGAGCGGCAAAAAGCAACGCACGTAAAAAATTCCAACAGTTCTCAACTCCATCATATCATGAAATTTATTTTAATTTTGAAACGAGTAGAACTGAAGAGGAAACAAAAGAATTCCACGCGGTACTTTTGACGTTCTATTGTTCCAAAACTGATAGGAATTTTAGGATTTGTCAGCTTCTAAAACTTTTTGTACTTTGAAAACGTTACTGTTCTATACCATTCTATTGTTCTTAGCTAATTTTCATTCTCTGTTTTAATGTAAGGGATTGTCTCAAATCATAACGCTCACTTACTGAGACCAGCTCCTAGTGCTCCATACACAGATAGTCTGAGAGCTGCTTTGTCTTCTGGATGAGGATGGGCTGCATCATCAGTCCACATTGACAACCAAATGTTGTTTGCAATCGTGACAGCAGAGTAGATGATCAGACCACAGGTAACACCGACCATGTTACTGATACCACAGGCAGAAAAGTACGCTTTCAATACACCCCATTGAACCTGAAATACAGGTACACTTTAAATCGAAATGGCTTAACTAATTTGGCTGAATCTCTAAGTAAAGCGATATCATCTAAGTTGGTGACTCAGTATGCATCATCATTTTAAAACTTCAATAACACTGAAATGGTCCATAAACTCACAGATCCTTGTTCTGCACCTTCATCCTCAATAAGTTTGTTATAAGCTGACATTTTCTTTTTTAGCATTAGTTGTTCTTGTAACTCCTCTTCGTTGTCATAATTGCTCTTTTGTCTGTGTATCAGCATTCGTGAAAAATGTAGAAAATAACCTTGGCATGACTCTAACAGATATCCTCATATTAATGTAGTCTGTTGTTAAGATGAATTAATGTTTGAACAAGAACTCAATCGGGTGAACAAAGCGCTACCGAGCTTTAAAATAACAAAATCTTAATCTACCTGTATGGTTGTCTTTTTCTTGTTTCAGATGGTTCATCTACTTCCTCCAACACCTCGTCACTTTTTTGGGAATCTACATAGAATGTTTTAAAATACTATACATTAACAATCTGCATTTACATATGTACAAGATGTTTAAATGATTAACATTACACATACTATTTAATGTGTGTAATTTGTTTTACCAGACTCCAGATATTGGGATAAAATGTCCATATCTCACTTTCAGGAGAACTATTCTGGGACTCTATAACTTCTGCAAGTTTTCCATCCTTTGCCATCAGCTCATCATATATCCCAATCTCAACTATTTTACCTTCGTCCATGACTATTATACTGTCACATTCAGACAGATGTGCTAATCCGTGAGTAACTAGAAGTCTTGTCTGAAATAAATAATCCACTACTAAGTGTCAAAGAATTTAGGATTGCAAATGAGGCGTTACAATCATTCAGTTTCTTTCACCAACGTGCGGCATATTTAAACCTAAGTACCTTATTTTTCAGAATACCATTTGGCCCAATAACTTTGTGGAAGAGATGTGCAGAAACATGAGCATCAACAGCAGCGAGAGGATCATCCAGTAAATATACATCATCATTGTGATACACAGCTCGTGCTAACGCTACTCTCTGCTTCTGTCCTCCACTCAAGTTGATTCCCTGCAAAATATATGTACATAATTTGTACTACGATATCCACATCATTGAATGAAGCGTGGAGTGTGATGTTTTCTAACGTTTGCAAATTCAGGAGCTGATATTAATGCCCACCTTCTCTCCAATTTCAGTTTGGTCACCGGCCGGCAACACTGTAAGATCGTGTGTCAGTGCACATGATTCTATGACGTCATCATAATTGTGCTTTACATAGGGCTGATCAAAGAGAATGTTTTTCTGTAATGTTGTATTCTGTATCCAAGCTTCTTGTGAAACATGTGCCACGTTACCCTACAATGATAAGTATAAATGTTACAAAGAAATACTGAATATCTAAAATTACTTTTTAAGGACATGCTTAAAGGCTAACATACATAAATAGTTATCTTTCCGTTCAGTTTGGTCATTTCTCCAAGGAGGGCAGATAGAAGAGAACTCTTTCCCGATCCAACTTGTCCAACAATGGCCACCAACTGTCCCCGTTTGACTCGCAGGTTAATGCTGAAAAGAGTACAAATAGTCTAAGAAATTAACGCTGTTGTTTTGCTTATTGACAGCACACAGCGAGTCTCTATTATTGAACTGTATTTAAAACCTTTCTAACTCTCCTTAGTAGGAAATTCTATCAAGGCATACATCTTATGAATTCTATATTTTATATTAAAAGCTGTAGGGAACGAAGTTTAGCTTGTGTTTATTGTCCGTCAGATGCTGCCACAATTGTGGGCGACGAGAAAATTCCTATCCTTAACGATTGCAGTTCAGCACACCATCACATCATTTCAGCTATAAAGTCGCGCTTTGCAAGTTACAGACTTTACCCAGAAAGAGTCACTTCTCTTCCACTCTCTGCGTCCCATGTAAAACTTCCATTGTCTAAAGTTACTGCATCTTCGGCTATAAAATCAAGTACCGAGAAAAAATTCTTCTCATAACAAGTCCACTGTAAGAAATGTTTCATGCTTTTGTGAAGAATATTTTCGTTACATAATTTAATCATAAACGTTATAGTGAGTATACCCATTGTGGATGGTTTGTTGGTGACGGAATCCGGATCCAGTTCATCCGCTTCCAGCAGAGATATGATCCGACGCATGGATACGGCTGCCTGTGATAGAATAAATTGGCTTATATTAGGTTTTAGTATATTTAGCACCCACAGACTATATTAATTGAACTATCACTGGTAAATTTACTTCCACTGTGTGTGTTATGAATACTACCGTGAAAACCATTTGCTCATTTTAGAACGAGTAGAGGTAATGTACTAAATCAGTCAATTTCATAGGTCTTATTTTTGATGCCGACTCCATTAGTTGAAAAGAGAATAACAGTAATTTGTAAAAACAAATGCTTACTTCAACAGTTTCAGTGATGAATTCAGGAACATTTGAAGCAGCCCAACTGAGGCGCTCTATCAAACTAAGACTCGTAAAGGTAATGGACGGAGTGAGCAAATTTCCCATCAGTGAGTATGTGGCCAACGCTGCCAGAGTACACTGAAAGCAAATAAATCTTCGTGTTATGTCCACTTACATACCGCATATCAGGGAGATAAAAACTGTACTTACTGTATATCATACTGTATAGTTCCATATTTATGTGTGTACACTGCTTGCCGTATACTGTATTTTTTAATTCAATTCTTTTTAAATTGCCGGATCCAGATATATCTATTAATACCAAATACTGTGAACATCCTCCCACGACGTTCATCACAACTCGAATATAACTTTGCCTTCTGAGTATTACCATTTCTTCGTTCCTTATTTTGTCGGTTTTCTGCCGAAATATTTTCTCCCAAGCATACAACTTGAGAACCTGATAAAAGAGGCATAAGGAGAACAATACTGGTTGTATTTTAGTGCAATAAAAATTCGAGTGAATTACGTGTAAGCTGAGATTGTTTTTGCTAACCTTAATGCCTCGTAAGATTTCTGCTACTATTTTCAAACGTACGTCCTTCTTTGCCATCTGTTTGCCCTGTGAAAAGGAAAGAAACTACTTGAGCACTCAAGAAGCATGTTCTTACGTAAGACGAGGTGCATCTGTGGCGTTCAAAGTCAAACAATGGTTTAAATAGCTTGTCGTGAGATATACCATATTCATGGATATCAATGTTTATGGAATTCTACATAAAGTTGATCACTAAAAAACATGAATGAATGTTATATGTACAGCTGCGGATCCAGGATTTGATCAAGGGGGGCTAACTTTTCAAGTGCCGATGTTTGCCGACGGTGCAAAGCGAAGTTGAGCGAGCAAATAACAAGCTGGGGCCCTTCAATGGGGCCCCAGAAGACCTAGGGATTTTCATAAACAAATATATGCATTCTCCTGTATTTCTGGTGACCTTTTTATGTGTTAATTTTTCTGAATTTATTTATAATGGTGTATCTGTGAAAAATATTCAGTAGGAAGAGTAGTAAGGAAGCGTAAGTGTAGGTTATGCCGAGCAAGGCAAGGCTAGCAAAATTTGAGGATATTCTAATGAAACGATGCCGAGCGAAACAAGGCTGAATTTTTTTTACAAACTAGGTAGTACCCGTCCTTTGGACGGTTACCTGCGATTCAGTCAATGATGATCTCCCCTGATATCTCATTAACATGATTTATTATTATACTGCTCAGTGATTGGCTAAGACTTCTAAAGGGTTTGTGCAATGACACAACAAAATACTGATTATGGGGAGATCCTCCTTATCAAATCACAGGGCAGAGGGCAAAGATGTTTGGTAGGGTGTCAGTAACGTGACAGAAATTTGCCTTCTAATCTTTAATAGTACGATTACAGTCTAATTTTAGTGTTTCGAGGTGCTGGGGGCCCAAACATGGGCCTTAAAACTAGGAACTTAGGGGGGAAGGGGCCCCCCCCCCCCCCCCAGATCCGTCGCTGATATATACCTGAAAATCTGCATATTTCTTCGCTAGCGTGCTATCAAGTGGAATGTATAGAATGATGATAGCAACAGCAGCTAAACTGGCCACTCCAAGATAAATCCAGATCAAAACCATGGCAACTGTAATCTGTGCTGGCAATAAGATCAAATCCATCGCTCCAAAAGTCGCCTGTTCCACCTGGACACAATAAGAAAAAAGATTGAAATTTCTACATAGATACATAAAATTCCTGCGAAACATTGGGACTAGTATCTTTAGATTGTATTTTTGGCTCGTATATTTTTGGCTTGTATATTAGCAAAGAATGTTTAGCTGTGTGGAAGTGGCAGCACATCCTGTACCTGTTTTGGGGCAAAATGACCGCCGATCCGTGGTCTTCTGTGGGCATTAATGTCTTGTACTGTAACTAAGACCTCGACACGATTTTTCACACGATGAAAGAAGTAAACCTTACCTTTGTAACATCTACTGACAGCATATTGATGATTTCACCAACAGTTTTTGTTTTACGTGCTTTGCTGCTCAGTCGTAGACACTAAAATATGAACCTTAGTGTAAAATGCTTATCCAACTAAATGCATAATTTGGTTGTGTGTAGTAGTAGCAATTTGACTTTCCAAACAGCTATTTCGCGTGTTTAACGCCAGTATCAACAGAAATGTCACAATTCTTTATTCTCCTGTAACACTGGTCAGATTTTCTTTTCCTTTCATTCAAATTGTATGAAAAGAGCATTTGTAAAAAGTATCTAGAATTGTTATCTTAAAATTCATGTTGGCCAGATCAACTTTATTTTCATGCGATTTTTGCCTATTTTTTTCGGATATTTTTGGGAATTTTTTCTACCCGCCTGCATGTACAGAAACGGAGGTATCAATTGCTTCTTCATTCAATAATCAAACAACCTTTTAACCTTTCATTCAGATTTAATGGTTTTAACTTTATATTCTCATTGAGTAATTACCTTTCTGTAGATGGCAGCAATCAACGCTGTTCGGATGCGCATACCTGCCCTCTGGCGTGCGAAAATGTTGTAATGGACTGTTAAACCAAATATACTTCCAGACAAAAATAGAAGGAAAGCGAGTAGATAGGCCTTCCATTTGTACACATCACCAGTTTCAATTAGGCTAATAAAGGCACTACAAGAGCAATGTGGAAAAGATAAACATCTGTGTGGAACAGTTCAATTGCGTCCCGATCTAGTACATGTACTTAAGCAGTAGGGTACAAAGTGTAACATACAAAGCGCAATTTCAAATCTAAAATTATGTGATGGAGTGCTGAACTGCAATGGTAAAGCATAGGAGTCTTCTGCCGATCACAGTAGTAACAACACCTGACAGGCAACAAATACAAGCTACACTTCGTACCCTGCTGGTTTATTTTGTAACGCATTTAGATTTTAGCGCCTTCTTAAAAAGGTGTTCAACTGTAGTTTGTCTCTTCCCTTTGTAATGTATCAAGTCCATCGACCATTTACCAACCTCATTAACAAGGGGATTGCCATAGTCGCGACCAAGTCTACGGCCATGTAAACAGCTGCGGTTAGCAGATCAATCCACAAGACTGGAAGCAACACCAGCACCAGCTTCCATCTGGATAAATTTTTGTTGCAGACAAGTTTTCTGGACAAGACAAAAATAATTGTCTGATATTATACAAAACCACATTTTCTGTTTCAAATAGATCAATTTAAATGGCTGAAATTTGTTATTTGTTGAGTCTTTTAAATCAAGAATCAAACTTTTGCAATCTAGGATAAAAACCTTTCACAGTTTAACATCTTCACAAATTCCCGTGTCTTCCCGTAATTGGGTTAAATAAAAAGATTATAACATGCCTTTGCTGAGCTTTCGTCCATTCTCTGTCAAAAACTGGATTAATTTTTGCTATTTTGTCTCTGGACGGCAGATCATACAGGTCGTCAAATGTCAACGGTTTCTTGTAGCCTCTCGCCAACAAACTGCATAACAGAAAATGCTATAAATGTATTCAGAAGTCATACTATAAAAGGATTTCTACCTATCAAAAATATCTACTGTATTCAAAATAAATGACAAATTCTGTGCTGAATCTATATGAGCAGATGTCACGAAGTGCCGTACCAATTTGTGGCGTTTTACCAATTTTTTAAAAGTATTTAATTTCTTTTTCTTTTTAATTTTAGATGATTCTACAATGTTTACTTGCATTACCAAAGACAAAATGTTCAATTATAAGTTAAAAACAAGCAAGAAATATGTCATTTTTAACAATCAACATCAGTTGTCTTTATTGTTTAATCAGTTGCCATGTAACTTTGTAATCTGTACAGTCTTAAATCAAAAAGTGTATCATTTGTTTTAA